>CAJNJA010004336.1:31697-45418 GCA_905231915.1 Symbiodinium necroappetens | reverse complement strand
CCTTCGATGACTGCGTGACCCCGGCCCTGAATCCTGGAGCCTCGACTTCGGAAGCCCTGAAAGCCCCAAGGGTTTAGGGTTGAGGGGTTTCAGGGTTTTAGGGTTTTAGGGTTTTGGGGTTTAGTGTTTAGGGTTGAGGTTTAGGGTTCTGTAGTTGTAGATTTTTCGGTTGAAGGTGGTGGATTCAGTTTAGGTTTCGGATGTGGTTTGGGGCTTCGGATTTCGTCTCAGGTTTAGGATTTAGTTTGGTGCTTAGCCTTTATGGACCAGGACCAGGACTTGCCTTTGGGATGGTGATCTTCTGAAGCCGACAAGTAGCGGCTTCGTATAAAGGCTGAAGGACGTATCAGTACGTCAATGTAGACTCCTGGTTCAAATCAGGGTGAGCGGCTCTAGCATTATGTCTGCTTTGTGCTTTTCCTCTGGTAGCAGTGCAGGCATCCAGCCCTCAGCCCTAGACATCCCTCAGCCCCACACCTTGGCCCTAAGCAAGCTGAGCGATGCTGGGGTTTTTAGCATAGGAGCCCAAACATGAAACCCTTCCTTCTCAACACCCCCCGGAAGGACTAGGCGACATGCTAAAACGTGGGGTGTGGGGTCGGGTGGGGTTCCAACTATTTGGGTTCCTGCTTGAGGGTTGGAGGTTTCTGCCCAAGCCTCAAAGATAATTCCCCAGATATTCGACTAGTAACTCGTTTGCCGGGCGGTTCTTATCAAAGATCTTCGCTACACTTCAACCCCGCAGCCCGAATCCCTAAAAGCAAACTAGCTGTTTAGGGTTCCCGTATCATTTAAAGGGTTTTATACGGATGCTCGAAGGCTTTGGGGGCTTGGTATAGGAGCCTGATTTAGAAACTCTGGGCTTCGGTACTTCCAGTAACCCCAATCCTCAGCTTGATTTCGGCCGCGTTCCAAAAGGGGCCAGGGTTTACCCGGAGGCTCAACATAGCCCAAAAGCCCTACATAGTATGGTCTTTGGGCCTAAACCCTAAACCCTAAACCCCAAAGGCCTTAGAAGATGAGTCCTTAGAGCCTTTGGGTTTTAGGGTTAGGGGAACCCCAGAGCCGAAAGCGCTAAGCCCCGCTCAAGGCTTAGAGTCTGGATGCTATAGTCATGAAGTCTATCACTCCTGGTCCCGAGGCTTGAGGAGCTCGGGGTTTACGGGAAGACGAATCTGGAGTCATAGTGTAGGAACTTGATTAAGAAACCTTGGCCCTGCAACCGCTTAAAATTTGAAAATATTGGGATTCATACACAGAACCCTTCTTTCGTAAACCCTAAACCCGAGACCCCGGGTTTCTGAATCAAGTTCCTAGATAACTTGGTCTCGAGGCGCAACGGGTTTGTGGTGGAAGGTGCGCAGTGCCCCTGTCCTCCAAAGCCATCATGGTACCCAGAGATCCCAAGACCAATTGATTAAAGAAGATACCCTAAGCCATAAAGTTCAGCACCCATAGTTTACCTGTAACCGAAAAGACCTACCTTTTTAAGGAACTATATATAGAAACCATAATAAGGAAACATAAAAACGCAGGCCTTTCCGGTTACAGGTAAGGTATATTCCTTAATTCCGGGATATTGGGAATCTCGGAGTAAAGAGCATAAGACGTTGCTTAAGCAGACAAGGGAGCCGAGGAAATCTTGGTTGAGGGATCCGGGCAGCCTTTGAATTTAGGGCCTATGGTTTAGGGTTTAGGGTTTATGGTATAGGGTTTAGAGAAGTGTTTGAAGTAGGGTTTAGGCTTGAGGAAGGTGTGTGAAATTTCTATGCAAACCCAGTCTGGAGCCCTTTAAAAGAGACGCTTTGCATTCTGGGGTATTACCTACACCCTAAACCCTAAACCCTAAACATACCCTAAACCCTAAACTTACCCTAAACCCTAAACCCTTACCGTAAAGCTGTGTGAACCCCAAGTCTCCATTTTTCTCCTTGGCAGGCCTACGGCGAGCGCAGTTGGAGGCATGGGGCACAGGGAAGTAGGTAATACTATTCCTAAGGGCTTTAGGGCTCCTTAGTGCAGTAATAGTATCAAACTTACATACACGCCCACACGCACACACAGATATATATATGTATGTATGTATGTATGTATGTATGTATGTATGTATGTATGCATGTATGTATGTATGTATGTATGTATGTATGTATGAATGTATGTATGCATGTAGTTATATACATATGTATATGTATATATTGCAGTACTAGTATCATTTTTGGCTTTATATGTTATATATACATATAAATAAATAAATAAATAAATATAAATAAATAAATAAATATATATATATATTTATTTATTTACCCCGAAACCATGTTCAAATAATGAGGACCACTATACTGATGCTTGTATTGGAAGTCCTAAACCGTAATCCTTGACGGCGACGTGATTTCCTCCTTCGTGACAAAGAACATGGCATCCTTCACAGCTGTCGACTACCACGGCCACGGAGTCTGACGGGACCAACCAGGCTGATGACGAGCCTCGCTGCATCTAAGGACATCACCGACCCGGAGGGCTTCGTGGGAGTTCACGCTCGGCGAGTTCTCACTCGCTGTACTAAACCCTGAACCCTAAACCCTAAACCGTTTAGGGTTTAGGATCCCTAAACCCTGAACCCTAAACCCTGCTGAGTTTCCGGTCAAAGAAAGAGTTCTCACTCGTGTCACTCACGCGCCTGTCCTGGAGGCCTCCATCAAATGGGCACCCCGCGAGTGTTAGTAAGGCCGCTATATTACCTGTAGCTACGGACTTACTTGTCATCGACTCACCAAATCACAGCGGATTCTCCGAGAACTGCCCGCAGCTTAAGCCTAAACCCTAAACCGACACTATTTTGGCTCAAGCAGCCCTCACAAGCTCCTAGAATTCCATAGAGGCCTCTATGAACCGCTTATGGAGTCCTCCGAAATTTTAATAAAATTTTTTGGTTTTTAGCAGAGGGAATGTTTTTTTGGTGGGGGGGTCTAGGTAACAGCCGAAGCCGAGACCCTGCACCTTAAACCCTACACCCCCAACCCCTAAACCCTAAACCCCCAAACCCAAAGCCCCTAAACCCTACACCCCTAAAGCCCTAAACCCTAAACCCTGAACCCAAAACCCCAAGCCAACAAACTCGTAACTGCGTGAAGGCGGTGGGAGGTCTTTCTGGCCTGGTCCGTGCGTATCGCGCGAAGGCACTGCCAGACTTCCGGGGAGCCTAAACAGCCTGCTAATCAAGGTTAGGGGTTTGGGGTTTAGGGGTTTAGGGTTTAGGGGTTTGGGGTATAGTGTGTTGGGCTTTTGGTGTGGTGGGTTTGGGTTTTCGAATTTCGGTATTGATTGAGTTTAGGGTTTGGGGTTTTGAACCTCGGGTTTTAGCTTATCAGGTCTAGGGAGGCCCTTAGCTGAGCAACATGTGGCATGTCAGACTGAGGATCCCATGTAAGCTCAGTAGCTGGATGGCTGCACTTTAAACTTTTTGGGATAATACAATCCCTTATAAAACTGAAAGTGTACACTTGTTTGGGGGCTTGTGAACTCAGAAACTCAAGAACTAGGAGCATCTACAACTCCATCAAAATGCCTCTGAACCTCTTGAGAAGGAGACCCGGAGGCTCGTTCCACAACCCCTGAATTAGGAAATCCACCTTACATTCTAGGCTTCACAGACCAACCATAGCGCAACTCAAGGTGGGCCTGCAGGATTTTCTTATTTTCTCTTATCAATGTTATCTTCTCTTATTAATGTAGGCCTGAAGAGGATCTCATGTGCTTTTAGGAGACAACCTGGAGGTTTTTCACAAGCAGCACTCGGGGGGGGGGAGGGTTGTCGGCACAGCCACGAAAAAACAACAAGAATAATACAGCAAGAATCGGACACGCACAGAGTCGTTTCGTCGCTGCGCTTCGTTGAGAGCCTGTGAGAAATCGAAGCACCCGAGACTGACACTGCAGGGGTGGTAGCACGGTGCAGTTCATCACAGCTACCAAGAGCGGTCAGGCCAGGGGTTGGGGGGTTGATATAGTGGCATTATAACAATTAGGGCAAGCTTTGGGGTGTATATTATGCGGACTCAGCGAATTCTTCAGACCCCTACGTTAGGGTCAGTGTTGTTTAGGGTCTGCGGGTTTGGGCTTACGCGCATCGGGAGTTTTAGGTAGGTTTTGGGGGGTCAAGTATCAGAGTGTTTTAGGTTAAGGGCCGATATGCCTGGACCCTAAATAACCGATCCAGGTAGACCCTAAGCCCTAAACCCCCCAAACCCCTACAAGCCTAAACCCTAAACCCCCAAACCCCTAAAAACCCTAGGGTCTTTATGCGTTTCAGGGTTTTTACGGGGCTGCGAGATTTCCGGAGTTGGGTTCCCGCTCCAGACCGGCTGTATGGGGTAGTTCTCCAAGTTAAGGTTCTCCTTTAGGGTTCCTTAAAGGGATCTATGAGGGACTTTATACGTTTTTGGGTACTGTAAGGGTGCTATATGGGTAGTTCTCCAAATTAAGGTCCCTCTTAGGGTCCTTTGCAGAGGGGTGCCACAACAATTATTTGGACTAAAGCGGGACCCGAATTCAGAGAACTACCCATTTTCCTTCCGGGGGAAAGGTACTACGGAACCTCCGGAAAGCTCAGGGATGACTGGCTGTAGGTTCCGTGCCCCTTCTTGTAAGGATCTCATAAATTCCTGAATCCCAGGTGTCACAGCTACGTCCTCAAACTCCCAGACACTTACCAAAGCCAATTCATTCAAAACTTGTTTCCGAAGCAAAGCCACGTCCCCACAAACGTCACGCCTGAAGCAAGCTAAATCCCTAAACCCTAAACCCCTAAACCCTAAACCCCTAGACCCTAAACCAATAAACCCTAAACCCCTAAACCCTAAACCCTAAACCCCTAGACCCTAAACCAATAAATCCTAAACCCCTACACCCCTAGACCCCAAACCAAGAAACCCCTAAACCCCTAAACCCCAATCCATTGCACCATCCTCTAAAGCCCGAAGTCCCAAGCCGCAAACCCAAAGACCCGATTTCACACCGTCAAATTCCCAAGGGCGTAGGGTTTAGGGCCGTTTAGGGCCGTTTAGGGTTTAGGGTTTAGGGCCGTTTGGGGCCGTTTAGGGTTTAGGGTTTAGGGTTTAGGGCCGTTGAGGGCTTAGGGTTTCCTATGCATGGGGCTCGAGCTTCCCCGAAAGCGGCGAGGGCGTCGTCGAAGCCGACAGCCGAAGCGTGAGACTTTAATAAGTTAGTCTACCCATAGGCCCCTAAGTATAGTTCCTTTTAGGGTTTAGGGGCTTAGGGTTTAGGGTTTTAGGGTTTAGGGTCTAGGGTTTATTAGGGTCCCCTCTTTTGCGGCATACCCATAGGCCCCTAAGTGGTTCCTTCTTGGGATTACCTTATAGGATTCTAAACATAAACCATAAAAAAGGGAACTACTTAGGGGCCTATGGCTAGGGCGTCAGGAGCTCGGAGTTTCAGGCACGGGGCTGTGGCAGGGGTTTACATGGGATCTGCTGATTTAGAGCTTCTTTCTAAACCCAAAGCCCTGAACCCTAAACAGGGGGGTGTGGCTTGTAGGGTTTGGGGATTCCGCTGCTTTCTTGATTGTGCCAGGATGACCTTGGAGGTCGCATGTCCAGAGAGCTTCCTGCTTACTGGGGTTTAGGGTTTCGGGCCCTAAACCCCTAAACCACTAAACCCTAAACCCCTAAACCCCTAAACCCCTAAACCCCTAAACCCTGAACCCTAGACCCTAAACCCAGTTTAGGGTTTAGGGTCGGCACCATGTGCAGACTGCAAGTCCCCTCACTTTCGGTCGTGCGCAGTGCCTGTGAGGAGAAAGCGCGCATTGAGGCGCAAGCCCGTGGCCGGAGCTGCAACTATAAGGGTTTAGGGTTTAGGGTTTAGGGCTTAGGGTTTAGGGTTTAGTTTAAGACTTTGTTCGACGGTAGTAGTGACTGGCATCGCTGAGATTAGATTTTGGAGTCGGGACCAGAGGCTTAGCCGTTGTCGGCGATTATGATGAGACTACCACACAACCACCATCACCACCACTACCGCGACTACTACTACTACTACTACTACTACTACTACTACTACTACTGGTAACCACCATAGCAGCAGTATTGATGGCCACGGTTCATGTTGAACAATGTTGGTAGAAGCAGGTTGATTGTTGGTCTTGCCACTGTGATTTCTTGCCTGAAGTACCATACCAATAGCCGCCATGACCTACTTCTTTTGTAGGTTTTGGTAACGGTAGGTCAAGGTTAGCATTAGCCTCTCTGCATTGCTGTGCTTCGACTCTACACCCTTCGAGAAGAGGGTGTTTTGTTAAATTTTGTTGACGGGGTGGGGCTCAGAGATATGTTGGCCACGTAGAATTTGCAAGCGTCGGGAACCCCATCCAAGATCTGCCCCGAACCCTCTAGCCCCAAACATCCCGAAATCCTCAAACCCAATACCTCAAACCCTAGACATCCCTAAACCATCAAACTCAACACGATGATATCGACAAGCCACAATTCAACCATCCCGAATTCCTTCAACCTATTACCGTAAGCCCAAGACCTTAAGCCCTAAACATCCCGACAGCCTTAAATCCAATACCTCTAGCCCTAAACATCCCCAAACCCGCAAAACATTGGGCACTTTCGGGGTGTCTGCGCCGCAGGAGAAGGGCAGCCCCTTTTAATGCAGCTGGTACCTGGAGAGTCGGTTATAAGTTTAGGGTCTAGGGGCTGAGAGAAGCGATGAACTTCGTCCCGAAGTAGCTGCAGAGTTCTCCAAGTGTTCGTCGACGTGGATCCGTTCCTGTGCCACGAGACGTACCTGTACCTCGCCGTGGAGACGTGGGATGGGGGCAGCATCGGCCAGGTCGACGTGCTGCTGCTGTGGCGTCACACTTGAGCCCTCAACATCATCCCTAAACCCGACACCTTAAGCCCCAAGCGTCCCGAATCCCTGAAACCCAACACCCCCTAAGCATTCCGAATCCCTTAAACCCCAAAACCTGTCATCCGTAATTGAACATCCCGAATCCATGAAACCCCATACCCTAAGCCCTTAACATCCCCAAGCCCTTTAACCCAACACCTTAAGCCCGAATTAACCATCCAAAAGCCTGAAGCCCTAAACGTCCCTAAACCCTTAAACCCCATACCTAAGCATTCCTAAGCTCCTCTGCATTTCAAGTTCTGCCCGGTTCAACGCTCGGTTTAGGGTTTAGGGCTTAGGTTTTAGGGTTTAGGGTCTAGGGCTTAGGGTTTAGGGTTTAGGGCTTAGGGTTTAGGGTTAAGGGTTTAGGGTTTAGGGTTTCCGCCCGGCTGAGGTTTGGCGCCTGGCATTTTCCAGTTTCCGGAGCCGGCGTCCGGAGCTCAGCAACTGGACAGAAACAAACCTGAACACCCACAAGGCAAAACCCTAAACCCATAAGCCATGAGAAGGACAGTCCTTCTGTAAGCCATACTCTAAGCCCTAAACCCATTAGCCATACCCTAACCCTAAGCCCTAAACCCATAAGCCATACCCTAAACCCTAAGCCCTAAACCCATAGGCCATACCCTAAACCCTAAGCCCTAAACCCATAAGCCATACCCTAAAACCTAAACCCTGAACCCATAAGCCACACCCCTAAAGCCAGAACTTCAACCCCCCTAACCTGAAACCCCGAAATCCTAAACCCTAAGCCCCGAAACCCTAACCCCGACACCCCGCAATCCTAAACCCTCGTAAACTCTACTAAGTCTTTAGGGTTTGGGTTTAGGGTTTAAATATGTAAGTCCTATATCGGTGTTGTTATTATTGAGCATCACCCAATGAAGCCCTTAGGCCCCCTGCTGTGTGCAGGCGGCAGAGGTTGAAAGGGAAGCCGGATGTTTGGTCATGACCTATAATATAGGGTTTAGGGTTTAGGGTTTCCGTCGACCTAAACTTGTGATTGGCGACCGCACCGCTTCAGCTGCGATTTGCGGAGTTGATGGAAAGTGTTTGTTCCTCGCACCTCGATGCAGTTGTTGCTCTTTAGATGGGGTTGTCAACGTGGAGAGGCTATACCAGGCTACCAAGAAGCGTGACTTTCATTTGTAGGTTACATTCGGAATATGGGGCGAGGGGTTCTGAATCAAGTTTCCGGATTAGAGAAGAGCACCAGGGTCGTACCGAAGCTTCGCACGCCAAGGCCACTGCCGACGCGCTGAAGCCTCTAGTGGCGCATGGCTCAGCACCCTCTGTTACCACAGTGGCCAAGCAGAAGCCATCAGAAACCCTAAAGCGTGTTTTGGATTTGCAGGCAGAAGGGAAAGCTTTGGGCATGTGTGGGTGCTAGTTCATGTCAAGATTGAGCTCCCGGTCCTGAAAGCCTAGACTCTACCCTAAGCCCTAAGTCCTAAACCCCTAAACCCCTAAACCCTAAACCCTAAACCCCTAAACCCCTAAACCCCTAAACTCCTAAACCCTAAACCCCTAAAAACCCCAAAACCCCTAAACCCCTAAACCCTAAACCCCTACACCCCTCAACCCCTAAACCCCTACACCCTAAACCCTAAATAGCCGCTGAACCACAGGATCTAGCCCCCAAACGCCTGACTCCTGAAGTAGTTGGCGTCTAGCAGGATGCTTGTACAGGATCAAGGGGCTTACTACTAAATAGGATCAAGGGGCTTACTACGACATAGGAATAAAAGTGCGGTAACTATTGTTATGTCTGCTTCTAGCTCTAATAGCTAAGGAACTTACAAACCTAGCTACTAAGTCCCGTGATCCTCTAAGTGGTGTGCCTTCAGGGCTCTGCGGGATCGAGGTTTTGAAGCCTGTCGGCACGGAAGTTCTCAAAGTACTGACAATGACACTTCTTCTACACTATGGCGCCAAAAGGACAGCATGTTTGGTCTATGAGGACCCATCAAGGAGATTTGCCGCACTGATAGTGATAAACCTTTCGTCTTGTGCCGCTGCCCCAGAGACAGAGCCCTGAAGACTAAATGATTGACACGCCAGAGGTCAAAACAATAGAACCCTCAGGGGGGAGTGGGGCAGGGGGCCTTAATTTTAATTTTTAATGCCTGTAAGACGAACCTAATCAGGTCCCTATGTTAAATCCTTCCTCCAAGATGGACCATGAACCCCGCATCCCCAATCCACAACTCCCCCCAAGAAGGGCCGGACAAATCCTGAAAACAAAAAACTTGCGCAACACAAACCGATCCATACCAAGCGTGCCACTTGGGGTGTAGGGTGTAGGGTTCAGCACTTAGGGGAACACGTAACTTGAAACCCCCAGTTTGAGGCCCTGGCTTCAACACCCTCCTTCAACAAAAGATGCACCACAAAAACCTTGGGGTTCAGGCTTTAGGGTTCAGGGGTTTAGGGTTTAGGGGTTTAGGGTTTATGGCCACGAAGGCAAAACCCCAAACAAAAACCGAACGCAAACAACCCAGCAGACACGTGGGTAGCTCTCTAAATTAGGGTCCCCCTTTTAGGTCCCCAAGATAGTGCGGCACACTTAAAAATGAGGACCCTAAAAAGGGACCTAATCCTAAACCCTAAACCCGAAAACCCTAAACCCCTAAAGCCATAATTTAGAGAACTGCCCACGAGACTTCGGCTCTCCAGGCTTCATAGCTGCGCTGCCTCGGCTGAGTTCGCAGGGGGTCCGGTGTTGAAGAGCCCGTGCCCTCCGAACCCCCCTGAGACTCGAAACTGCTTTGGGGCTTAGGGTTTAGGGTTTTAGGGCCCTAAACCCTGGTTTAGGGTTCAGGGTTTAGGGCCCTAAGCTCTGGTTTAGGGTTTAGGGCTCAGGGCCCTAAAACCTGGCTTAGGGTTTAGGGTTTAGGGTTTAGGGCCCTGAACCCTAAGCACACCCTAAGACCCTAAAACCCTACACCCTGAAGCCTTTTGCACAGGTAGAAGGCGGTTTTACTGTAGGGTTGGGAGCTTAGAGGTTTAAGTCCTTGGGGGTTTAGGGGCTTAAGGCTTGCAGGTTGGAGGTTTTGAGGTCTAAGGTTTCAAGGTGTAGGGTTTAGGGTTCAGGTTTCAGGATTCAGGGTTGGGGTTTGGGGTCTGGGCTTTTTGGGGCATCAGGTCCAGCTGTTTTAGGATATCCTAGGTTGCTAGGTCTTGTCCTTCGCGGCAAGCAGACAACCATCGGTTTGCTGATGCTTACCTCCTAAGTAGTTCCTTTTTATGGTTCATATGTAGAATCCAAAAAGGTAATCCCCAAAAAGGGGCTACTTAGGAGCCTATGGGTAGAGAAGGGTCAATGCAGGAACCTGATTTTGAAAGTCCCTGGTCCGAGTAGATCGGCCAAGCGCAATTAGATTATAAGAACCCTGGTAGGAGCCAGATAAGACCCTGACAACGCCCTCTGACCCAATGTTAAGATTCCGTGCGGCGTGGGGCTTCCAACTTCGTCGAGTTCCGGAACCCCGAAAACGCTCTAACACCGAAAAGCCATACACCCCCTCAACCCTAGTTTCTAGAATCGGCTCCCTTTATGAAAAGGGTAGTTCTCCAAACTAGGGGCCCTTTTTTTGGTGGGGTCCTTTGGATTTATAAAAAATGCCGTACTTTATTGGAGACTTCAAAGAAGTCTCCAATAGGTAAAAGCCCTGCGAACCTTCATTCCTAAAGTCCTAAAGGCTGAAAATCCCCCAAACCTGGCAGAATCCTGAGTTCTTATCAACACCGTCCCTGAGGGCTCCGTAATTTGCTTTATACTTGCTTCGTTTGAATATATTAAAACCTACACCCAGAAAATTGCTCTAATTTCCAAGGCTTAAACCCGTATTGTAACTCTTATACGACCCTTCAGAAGTGATTAAGGCCCCCGAGCTTGTGTAGGCCGCCCCATTCAAATCCCCCGAAGTGACCCGGAACTCTTTATGAGTCCTAGGGTTGAGGGTTGAGGTCCCCGAACCACTCGTACTGAGTAAAACTAGACACTGCAAGCCCTAAACCCTAAAGCCGGAAGAGAAGGGACACTTGGGTCGATCGCTGTTTGTCCGGAAATGGCTCCCCTGTGAATTCGCGCGGAAGCTTTCACTGCCGGCCGAAGGGAAGATGCGGAGCGTCTCGGATATGGCGCTAGCATCTAAATTTTCAGGTTTGGAGGTTGTCATGCTCCACAATATAGTGGCCGGAACAACAGGAAACAGAGTTGGGGTGCATATTCTGGTATACTTATCGTCAGCACCCAAGCCCTAAACAACAAACCCATGCTGAAGACCTGAGTCTTGAACTCCACATTGGGCGTGCGGGCACCTCTTTCGCATGTACGCCCATGGACTTTTCGACCCATGGCTTCATCTTAAATGGATTAGGAATACCATTGCTCAGGAGTCATTGCTCTTGCAGTAAAACAAAGCCCTAATCCCTAATCTAACTGTTGAGTTGTTGAGACCGCTGTGCTATCTGAGTTCTGGTTTAGAAAGGTCTGAAGTGTAGATGTTTAGCTGCAAAGCTTGCAGAATCTTTTACCATTATCAGAGCCCTCAGCCATTGGAGTCGTCATAGAAGCACCTCAATAGCAAGCATCAAACTCAAGACAAGCTCCCGGATTCAGAATTCTGAACCCTTTCGTCACCCCTTAAAATCAGGCACCTAAGCCCTAAACCTAAGTGATGGGAAGTCGCAGAGGCTGGTCCTCCTAAGTCGTGAGCCCTGGTTAACCCTTGCCAACCCTTGTAAACCCTTTCTGGACCAGCCTTATATGCCCTCAAAAGCCCAAATATATATATAGAGAGAGAGAGAGAGCTTATAAAGCCTTGTACAGACCTTAAACCCCCCTTCCCCCCCGAGTCGGTGCTTCTTTCCTCGACCGGCCAGTTGTTCTAAGAACGGTGCATTGACAGCTCCACTTGATCCGCCAAGGGGATGCCCAAGGAGATCCCCCCCACCTTGAACCCGTTCCAAGGCTTCTATATTGGGTACAGCCCCCATACAATAGCAGTCTATAAGAGGGCTACCATTAGTGACTATATATCTATCTATCTATCTGTCTATCTTCGTTGTAAACATGATTCAATTGCTACTGAGTGGGGGCAGTATCCAACTTCTATCTATAGCGCGGGTTCTTGCAGGAGTTCCGTGGGGGTGCGATAAGTGTTCCAAAAGCTCTGCAGCCTCAACGCTCCATCGTCGGATGCAACCCTGAACCCTAAACCCATGGGAATAGCCTCACCGAGAGAGACCCCATATATTACTCATTGAAGCCTTATTTCACGTGATATCATCTCGTCTGAAGGGTCCCGGGGAATTTAAGGGACTCCTAAGTACCTGCTTATCCTGATTCAGGTCAGCACCGAAGATTGCAGCCTAAGCCCAGACTCTAGCTCAGACGCAGATTTAAATTAAAAGGGTAAGTTTTTTGCCGGGCGCTTGCCACAGGATCCGACTAAAACAGTTGTTTTTTTGTTTTTTTCGTGTATGTCCCTTAGCTTCTGAATTTTCAGCTGCAAACACTAAATTCTTAAGTAGCGCTCGTTGTTCGTCGTTGCATGTGCATCCGCCGCCTTTCGTCCACAACTCAGGCTCCCAGTGTTCTTAAAGGACAACACTCCTGGACTTAACCTCTTAGTCGATTAACCTTGTACCTTCGGGGGGGGAGGGGTAGTGAAGATGGCATAACCCCTTCTTGAAGTCTTGGCGCAAGAAGTAAACTTGTGGTGGCCCCATTTGCCTGAACAGGTAGGTCAGCAAAACAAACTAGAAGCTTGAAGGATTAGTAATGGAACTCATCGAGCCCCCTTTCGTAGGGTCCTAGAAGACCCCATGAACCCCCTTTTAAAAAGCGCACTAGTCACTATTCTAGTGGAAGATGGAGACCCCGGAACCCTAAACCCTACTTCCTAAATCCCTAAACCATTACTCGGTCCTTTTTTATAAGAGTGCCATACTATTTTGAGGACTGAAAAGGCAACCCTAATGTAGAGAACTACCCATATAACCCTAACCCCTCAACCCCAAAGCCCTAAACCCTAAACCCTAAACCTAAAGCCCCCATGACCCCAAGGAGGGCATCTTCAGGCTATGTCGATCCTGGCAAATGGTTCGACACGACACGGCTGGGGAGAGATTGGGCTTAGACTCTCAACCCCCCCCAAAACCGGTTTAGGGTTTTAGGCTTTTAGGGTTTAGGGTTTTCATCGGCACACGAAGACAGTATGTGGTCTTGTTCTACGTCGCTCGGTTCGATGGTATCCACCAGCCGCCTATGCTAGCGCGATGGACCTGAAAAAAAGATGGATATGTGGATGGCTTGACAAGCCTCTTGACCAGGGCCATTCTGACGCAAGGGTTTAGGGTTTTAGGGTTTAGTGTTTAGGGTTTTAGGGTTTAGAGTTTAGGGTTTAGGGCTTGAGGTTTTCGGTTGGTTTAGGGTTTAGGGTTTAGGGTTTAGGGTTTGTAAGAGGCCGGAGTCGGCAAGTTCCTATCTAAGTACACGTAGTATCAGATACCCGCAAGACCCCATTCTAATGAATAGATCGTCGGGGCGCCTGTAGTGAACATCTCAAAGACCAGACGCTCCGCCTTGGCGAATCGAAATATGGGTTGAGGGTTTAGGGTTGTAGGGTTTAGGTCTTAGGGGTTCAGGGGTTTAAGGTTTAGGGTTGTAGGGTTTAGGTTTTAGGGGCTTAGGAGTTTAGGGTTTAGGGTTGTAGTGTTTAGGCTTTGGTTTAGGGGTATGACACTTAGTGCCGGGATTCCCTATACATGACTCTTAAGGATTGTGGCTATTGGGTTTCCAA
>CAJNJA010004336.1:6078-31629 GCA_905231915.1 Symbiodinium necroappetens | reverse complement strand
CCCCCCCCCCCCCCCCTATACCCGCAGCCTGAACCATAGACCCTGAAAGCCCTTGACCCTACTATTTACTCGAGCGGTCGGAACAACTACTAATCCTATCCCCTTACAGTTCCCCTATAATCATACTGCAACAGACCCCAACACCCTGTTCTAACTATTGAAAACTGAGGCCGCTATAGTAAACCCTTCGGATGAGCCTAATAGTAGCCCTTCCTGCGGAACCTTGTTCTGATTCTGTGAAGCCCCCGACGTTAGGATTCAGAAGAGGGTTTAGGGTTTACGTTGCTCAGCGCCCCAGCGTGTGTTAACAGCACTGCAGGGCTTGAGGCGAACGGGACTGATGCGCTGGCCTCCCGCTTCATGAAGGGGTCGGACAACTTAGTTTCCCAATACCCAACCTTTAAACGTTTTTGGGTTCTTATAATTTCTTTAAACTTTTTTGGGTTCTTAATAGTAATCTGAAAGTTTAGCCTTTAATTTCCCTGGCTTATTGGGGAAGTAAGAAAAATTACCAACAGTGTTCCTTCATTGTTCCTAGGGTTCCTGAATCTGGTTGAGTAGTGTTACACTACTAAGCCACCCAAAACCCTATTCTGATTATTCAGGGCTCTAGAGGCTTAGGGTTCACGGTTTTAAGGATCTCTGCATTGCTCCTTCCTAGAATCACCACTACATGTGTGTATGTGAATACATCATGTGTGTATACATATGTAGAGGTGCACATGTGTATGTGCGTATACATATGCATACACAGACATACACAGTCGGGACTGCTGGTTTAATCTAAACTCCGGCTTTAGGCCCTCAACCGAGACCGAAAGCTGAAATCTGAAACCCCCCAAGCCATTGCGTCCTTAAATCTTTAAACCGCAACTGAACTCGTAAACCTTAACACTGTATGTATACCCTGACTCCCAAACTCTAAACAAACCCTTAACACTTCATCCTCGAAACCTCAACCCCGACACTCCCAATCTGCACTGGACCCTAGCAAGAGTGCCTGTCCAGCGCCTCCAGCCATTTCTGCACTCTGCCCCTTGCAAGCACGGCAAAGCCTTGCAGTTCTACTTCGGGGGCCGGAAATTTGAAGGCTTGCCTAAGACATCTTCAGTTAAAGGGCTCAGGGCAGAGAAACCAGGAGTTCGTTTGACGACTTTATGTGTCAGGGCATCTGAGAAGTTGAAGGCAGGTGCAGGCTGTGGCTTTGCAACAGTGATGGATGCCACACCCGACACATGTGGGTCCTGAACCCTAAACCGTACGACCTACATGTCTCTGTTGTATCTGCGGGCCGAAGAAAGGGACGGTTCTGCCTTGTTAAGGTTCAAGCTTAGCTGTGGTGTTCCGCATAGTAACTAACTGGGACTATAGCTACCTTAATCGGGGTTACAAGTAGTAGATATAGTGATAGTTGCCTTGCCTGTAGCCCTACATACTAAGGCCCCTGATCCTCCAAGAAACCTTGCACAAATGCGCCCTGCGCACTCCTTGTTGCATAAGAGAGTCTTTCAAGGCACCAGCGGCGGATTTGTTGGTCCTCCTGTACAAAGGTCACTGCAACAGGGCCTCACACGGACAAGCCGTAAGCGTTTCGAGCTTTGTGTTTGGGTTTAGGCTTTTTGATTAAGTTGCAGTCTTCATGTTGAGACTCCTGTTAGCCGATCTATGTTGGATGTCCTGGCCTTGTTTTGAGCGGTGTTTGTTTACGGTTCGTGGGTTCCGGGATCAGGTTTGGGGTTTTTGGAGGTTCAGGATGATGGAACAAGTGAGGACTTAATGGTCAGGGTGGTTGGGGGGTTTGGGCTTAAACGAGTTTGGGGTTAAGGCACGTAAACCCCCGAAGTGACTGGCAATTTGTGGCCAGATTGCACATCTTGCAGCGAAAAATGGCGGCAGTCGAGTCCTGGGATTTTGGTAATATGCACCTAGGTGATTATGAAGGTGATTCGAGGGGTTCCTGAGCATATCTGCGATATAACACTCTCAACATCAAAATGCTACAGACTTCTTGGTTTCCACCAGAGTGTGAGCGAAGAACGTTCAGGGTGTCAAACGAAACAAGCAAAGCAAAGCTTGAGACCTACTCGAAGCCGTCAACTTCGGGTATCTGCATTCGTAAACCGTGATGCGGCTGATTGCCATGATAAGGAATATACCATAATTTCCACAGTTTAGGGCCTGAAGGTCATGCTAAGGATTTATAGTATGAACAGTAGGGCGCTACAAATGCTTATCAAACCCCTAATCCCTAAAGCCTAAACCTAAATCCTATAGCCGAACTGAGCTGACTTACCCAGTCCGGAGAGCTCTAGCCATAGCTCCAAACCATACCCTAACCCTAGGTCAGCAAACCTGCATCCTAAGATCTGTACCTCAGAATTTGCAGCCATAATCCCATTGCGCCGGTGCATCCTGCCCCTAAATTCAGAAGTTTGTTGTTCAATCGAGCATCCCCACCGAAACCGTCTTCATTGTCATATTTACACCCCAAACACTCGAAGGTTTAACCCCTCAAAACTCAAAACACCCTGTACACCAAATCCCTGAACCCTGTACTGAGCAGGGCCGGCAAACCATGTAATTGTTTAGGGTTTGGGAATAATGTAGGGTCCATAATAATTAGTGTAGGGTTTGGTGGGTTTCCCCAAACCCTATCGTAATTATGAAGGCCCCTATACTCATTGATCTCCTTCGTCTTTGACTTCATGAGCCATTTCCCAAGATGCCACAGAGCAGAGTAGGTGCCGCTCACAAAGGTTGATGGCATGAATCCAGAACCCAGAGATCCCAATATCCCTTATTTAAGGAATATACCATAAATTATAGGGCCCTTAATACTATGATTTAAGGTATATTCCTTAATTCAGGCATATTGGATTCTCTGGGAAGGGGCTTTCACATAAAGAAGCCTCAGCGAGACTTTTGCGCTTTATCAAGGCACCTCAAGTTTCAAAACTCCCGATGTCCTAATCTCGAAAAGCTGAACACTCACCGCTCGCCCTTCGGCACTTGACCCTACAGTATTGATGAGTATATGTGGCATTCTACAAGCCCAATTATGGTTTGGCATTTAGATCATCAAAAATTAAAAAGGCAATGGCAAAAACACTAATATTCTCCATGAGTTCAGCACGCTTCAGTCAGACTCCCCGTCAACGCTACATGCTGAAGAACTTCTCTGCATCTGCATGGTAAGCTATTCAAACTCCAGAGCTCCACGTAAACCCCATAGACCCATTAAAGGCCTTAGGTTTGGGCTGTATTGTCTCGGGTTTGGGGCTTAGGGTTTGTTTGAGCTGTATGGTTTAGGGTTTAGGGGGGGTAGACCCATTGAGCTAAGTGTCGTCAACAACCAACATGTTCGTGCATTCGCTGATGCAGATTGGATCCGTGGAGGCCTCGCATCCCACAGCTTATCGCCAACAGGATTGAGGACTCAGGATCGAGACTGGGTTCTTGTTCAGGGATTTAATCTAAGTTACCAAAATAGGGATCCACTGTAAATAAGATGGCTTCCTTATTATGGTAACTTAAGTTAAAGCCCTTAACAAGAACCCAGAAGAGGGGCTGGGATGTTGAACTTGTCTCCGGATTGAGAATGCCAGAGCAGGTTTTGGAATTTCGGGTGACTGATTGAAGCAGTGGGGATGGAAGAGGCATTCGCTTATGAAGCTCTTCACGCCCGCGCACTGAACATCTATATCACCTGCAAGAGCTCATCGTGCCAGCACCTGTATACATACCCAAAACTTCAAGCCCCCCGAACCCACAATCCCACCTTTCTTTCCCTAGTGGATTTCTGAAGGACGACGAGGAGGGTTCCTAAAAGTGCGACTCTAAGGCATTGAGGGTGTTGGGCTGTGGGCTTGCAGCCGGGGGCTTTAGGAGTTTAGGATTTCAGGGCTTAGGGGTTTAGGGGTTTAGGGTTTTGGGGTTTAAGGGTCTAGGGGTTTGGGGTTTGGGGGTTTGAGGGTTTAAGGGTTTAGAGGTTTAGGGTTTAGGGTTTTAGGGTTTAGGGGTTTAAGGGTTTAGGGTTTGGGGTTTAGGTTTAAGCCCGAGCTGCGCAAATACCCAGTCAACCCGCCAAGAAACCTTAGAAGCATACCCTGAAACCTCTTTTCTCCCGTCTACCACTGCCTAAGCTACCTAGACCCTATAACGTAGCACCTTTTTGGGAGTAACCTGTTCTATGGCAAGAAACCTCTAGTACGAAGCCAAGGTAAACCCCCTTGAAGGAACAGAAGCTACAAGAACCCTCGCGAGGCGCAAGACGCGCTGAAGCATGGCATCTGCCCCCGGCGTCACACGCGCGCTCGTGCGGCTGAGGTGGCCAGTGGGTTGAGGCATATCTCTACGTTCGGTGCTTCTGGAACTCAAGACCTTAGAGCACGGGTGCTGGAGCGGCTTTGAGTTTAAAGGGTAGGATGGTGTCCCTTAACTAGCCACCAAACTTGACTCTCGCGGCCCAGCCTCTCGGCCCCGCAGGAACCTTCCCAATCTTTCGGGCTTTTGGGAAAAGGCTGTGTGATTACAGGTCAGCACCCATTGTTTCGAGGACCCACACACGAAACCCGGAAGGGCAAGAGCTCCAAGTTGGCATAGTTTGAAGCACGGCTTTGGTACAGCCAGGAAACCTCGAACCGGGATTTAAACTGCAGGCCCTTCTCCATATAAGGGTCCCCTTCAATTTAGGACCCCAATATAGTACGGCACCCTTATAAAAAGGGACCCCAAAAGGGACCCTAATTTAGAAAGCTACCCACATAAAACCTAGAGAAGCTGTTTCGGGCAATCGGGAGACTGAGCTCCGACCCCGCAAGCCGAAGGTCAAACCCCGAAAGCTCAAACCAAACCAGGATGGGTAGTTCTCTAAATTCAGGTCCCTTTTACCCATAGGCCCCTAAGTAGTTCCTTTTTATGGTTTATAATTAGAATCCTATAAGGTAATCCCAAAAAGGAACTACTTAGGGGCCTATGGGTAGGGTCATTTTTATGAGGGTGCCGTACGATAGTTGGGATCTATCTAAAAAGACACCCTAATTTAGAGAACTACCTAGATATTACCGATAGTCTCCATTGCAATTCTTGTTTTGGGTTACCTTAGTATGGGATCCGAATATATAAAACTTGTTAAACTCTACACGGAGCTACAATAGAGACTCGAGGTGAGAAATGGATACCCCCACATTAACCTCATAGGTCATGGGCTCGTTGTGAGGAAGGCTTTTAGGGGGAACCCTAAACCCAAAACCCTAAACCCCTAAACCCCCAACCCTGTAGGGTGTAGGGTAGCAGGTCCCATCCTGATGCAGCGACGGCGGCGCGGGCGATCTTGCGGGAAGCGTCACCCGCGCTGCAGCGGTCGGGGTTACAGGGTTTCTGTTCTTAGTAGCTGAATGGCTGCACTTTGGGATACTATATTCCCTTATATAACTGAAAGTGCACCTTTTTTGGGGCTTATGGACTCAGAAACTCAGTGTTTTGTCAATTGGACTCTCTTGTCTTGGCGCCTCACTCTTGTCCTTCAGCACTTAGGGCTTCTAGTTATGCGAGTGCGGTATGCTCTTGCGAACTCAAGAAGAAAACCTAAGCTATGGAACTACCCCCACGAACACCCAAAGCCATCCTAAACCCAAAGCCTACAGAAATTTTCGGGTGCAGGGGTGCTAGGGCAGGTGTTGACTTGTTGCTTTCGGACATTTAGGAGTTTAAGATGTGCCACTGTGGGATTGGATCAACGACTTTGGGGTCCACGTCCCAATAGGGCTGAGAATTTAGGCCTTTGTGCATGAGCGGCTTCAGGCACGGATAGACTTCAGGAGCAGATGGAAGTTCCCTTGCGCCGATCAGAAGAATTCTACGCCCTTATAAATCCTAGGTAGTATCAGGGAGACCTCCTTAAAGAGGACCCTTCTTAACCTTGCTTCTGGCTCTCTCAGAAGGGGGACCTTATTGAGTGGGTCGATATCCCCAAAATTCCCCGACTCCTAACCTCCAATAGGCATTGACATTCTAAGACAGTCAAGTCGCAGACTCGAAGCGCCAACCCACTTTCAGATCTTTCTACTCTACGGGCCTAAATAATAATTACCAATACTCTTCTGGGGGGCTCCTCATTACAATGATAGTATAGTATACCCCAAAACCCTATTGTAATTGTTAAGGCCCCTATTTGCCACACGTAAAGTGCCTTACATCTCCCGTGGTTGAGAACTCGGGGTTCGAGTTTTAGTATTGCTGGGGCCAGCGGCATAGGTAGAGTGGACCCTGCAGATGCCCACTTTCATCCCTACAAAGAAGCCGGGAACTGCATAAGCCGGTGAATCTTCACAAGACTAGTGTTTTGTTTTATCAACTTGAGGGTGATGCTTCTTATGCTCGCGCAGAATTGGGAGGTCTGGTTCTCATTTCCCTGTCTAAGTTGTAGGCTTCAGGTTCTGGAGGTTTGGTTGCTTTCTGGCTTGGGAGGGTAGCGTGGGGTCAGGTGTTTCTTTGTCTTGGTTTAGTTTTTGCCTCAACCCCAAATTAAAAACGACCTGAACCAGGAAATGGAATACAAGGAAATCCCAACAAGGACTCCTAAAATTCTAGATCTCTCAGGGTCCTGCTTTTGAGTTCCACACAGCTCAGGCGGTCAAAGCGGATGACTCCCAATACGTGTCTCGGCATCGACTCGGCTTGTCATCAATAATCAAGAGAGGATGTTCCTCACCTAAACCCAAAACCCAAGAGAGTCCTGTGTCAATGTCGATGATAGTGTAAGCCCATGCAATTTTTGGGGGTGAACCCAGTGTTGAGCTTTTACTCGTATTTTGGGCCAGAGGGTAGGTCGAGGTATGGTACCTTGAGGGGAACTTAGACTTGTGTAACAAACGCAGACAGGGGGCTTCGAGGGTCCAGGGGGTCTGTCGTGTCTCGTGGAATCTCTTGGAATGGAGACTCCGTTCTACGGGCATCCTCAGGCCTAGAATATGTAGATGTGATAGTCCTATATTATATTATATTATATTTTATTATACTATGTTATGCTAAATTTATCAAAGTATCTTTAGATATAGATAGATAGATAGATAGATAGATAGATAGACAGACAGACAGACAGACAGATAGCAGATAGATACTTAGTTAGATAGATTTAGCGGCCAATGTTGGCCCTACGACAGTAAATCTTCTGCAAGAGAGTGTGAGTGCAGGTTGCACTACAACGCCAGCATAAGTGCGACTTGGATGAGACTTGATTTGGGCGCTGTCGCTTTCGTCGGGACCCTCGTAATTGTAAGCTCCCTTGGGTTTAGGGTATAGGGTTTAGGGTTTAGGGTATACGCTTAAGGATGCCCACCTCTAGAAACTTCGTGCAACCCGGTATTCGACGGATATGGGGCTCGGTGGGAACAGGACCAGGGATTTGGAAAATGGGTTTGCGTGCTTTGGGATTTTGGGGTTCGGAATTCAAGACTTACAGAGTCTGAGCTTACCTTGCTCTTCGGGGACATGGCCTCGGAATGTCTAGGATATAGGACTTGTCAGGGTGCAGGGCCAGTGTAAGAGTTTTCGTGTGTTGGGCTTTAGTATCAAAATCCCAAGCCCTATAGTATACTAGGGGCCTTAATAATTACCTATACTATTTTGGGGGGTTCCTTATTATATTCATAGTATAAGAGACCCCAAAATCTTATTCTAATTATTAAGGCGCCTACATTATGACCGGTTTGTGTTGCACCGGAGGCTTGCGAGCGCTCCCACCAGTGGCAGCACGCGGTCGACATGCTGTGGGCAGCTTGGCACTTACATTACACAGGGGCCTGAAATTATGAGAACCGGGTATTTAGGTTTAGGGTTTAGGGTTGGGGCATATTATACATTTTAACAAGAAGCCCTCTAATAAGGATAATATGGGAAATGATGCAGGCCTGCAAATTAAGACAAAAGCCAAGCTTCGCAGATGAGTAGGTAGGAACCTTCAGCCCTTTAGGGCGTGCGGCGCTTCTGTTGTGACCTTACCCTAAGGGTTCATGTGCCCAAATAGTATTATATACTTCGGCCCCAAAGTACCTATATAGGGACTACTTTAAGGCCCAAGTACATACTATTTGGGTACATGGACCCTTAGGGTTATGTAGTCTCGCCACAGAAAGATCTTATCGCGAACTCAGCATAGGCTAAAAAGCATAGGGGCTAGGGCCAGTCTGGGGATGCTACTTGCGATGCCGCTGAGTCAGCTTTAGGGTTTAGGGTTGAGGGTTTTGGGTTTAGGTTTTAGGGTTTAGGGTTTAGGAGTTTAGCGATACTTGCAGCATAGTTTGGGGGGGGTTACTTTCGCTGCATTTTTCGATATTTTTTTTCGGCCCCAGTGGAATTTTGAGGGTACCCCCAGACACCTCGAAGGCCTGAGGTATGTCTCCTTGTTGGTGTGATCCTCGCCGCAAGCCCTAAACCTCCGACACACTGTAACCATGCAATGCCCTGATCTAATTCGGAAGGAGCCCTGCACAGACACAGCACAGATATTGAGGGAGCCGACACCCTGACGTGCCCTAACCACAACGTCCTACACTGCGAAACTCTTTTCCCTTGCAGCACACCTGAGAAGCCCTCACCCGCAACAGCCCTTAAACACTAAACCCTGAACGCTAAACCACCCTAAACTCGAAACCCTAAACTCTGAATGCCGGTTGATGAACCTCTCAACTTCTGGAGCCCGAGAAGCTCAAACCCACGCAAGAGCACACGGAGGAGATCCCAATACCCCTGAAGTAAGGAATAGATCATAGTCCCTTAGTTAAGGGATAGACTGTTAACAGGTTCCTTTAAGGGTACCCATGAGGGTACCTATGAGGGTACTATGATAGGGTTCCTTTAGGGGATATGCCTGAAGATATAGGTGGGCTTAATATCATGGTTTAAGGTAGATTCCTGAATTAAGGGGTATTGGGATCTCTGGGCTGAGGAGATGGGTCGTTTCCAGGTGCAGAAGGACTTCTGGGCGAGGGCGGGGGGGGGGGGGCAGGGGGTTTAACCCTACTTCGAGCGTCGGTGGATTTAGCAAGTAGTTATTTTTATTAATGTATAGAGTCATAAGTAGCATAAACCCAATTAGGATCCCTTTTGGGGTACCTATAAATCTACTTCACACCTACTTGCTAAGTCTCCCCCGAACCCTCCGAGTAGGGCTGTTGAGGACTTAGGATGATCGGCTGTTGAGTTTCAGACTTCGGGTTCAGGGTTTTAGGGCTTTACGGGTTTTGGGGTTTTGGGGTGTAGGGGCTTATGGCTTTAGGGTTTTGGGGTCGAGGGTTTTAGGGTCTTAGGGTGTTAGGGGTTTAGGGTTTAGGGTGTTAGGGTGTAGGGTTTAAGGTTTAAAGATGTTTTAGGGGTTTAGGGTTTCAAGATTTACGGGTTTAGGGGTTTAGAGTTTAGGGACTTCTGGGTCATAGCAGTTGTTCGGGGCGGTTTGGAATTTTTGGGGGTGGCGAATTTCACGGTTGAGGGTTGGTTTTGGGGCTTGGGCGTTTGGTGTTCCCGGGCCGCAAATCCCTAAGCCGACATTGGGGTAGCGGTTTCGGGTTTAGGGTCTATGATAGGTCTCGCGGTTTAGGTTTAGGTTGGCGGATCTGGTGATCTGGGTGCATACCTCCCCCCATTCCGAAAACAAGTATCATGCTATCTTCGTGTGATTCTGGCTTCTATGCAGGAATCGCCATAACACGTCATATGCAGAGAGGCCACTACTCGCTACTCGTGAAAGTTCGGAGAGAATCCCTTGAAGCATACAGGGTTCCTCAATCTAGTATGGTTTACGAAAATTGAATTACCCCCTACACTGCCGTACACCTCAACTATGGTTGTTCTCTGGAGTTGATCCGTGAGGCGATCTCCACTGAACTATCGGAGCATTCAGGACTTGCAGTAGAGGCTGTCATGGTTGGCACGGTAAAATACGTGCTCCACGCCGGCTGCCAGACGGCTTCGGGAGAAGGAAGAACCTAACAAAACAAGACAGCTCTTTAATCAGAAAGTTGTTCTGACACCCTTGCAGCACCTCCTGATCACAAACCCTGAACCGTTGCAGCACCTCTAAGAAACCCCATGCCATTAGCATACAAATGTCACCCAGGGTCGTGAGCCTGAATCCCAACCTCCTTGAGCAACACCAACTAAGCCTGTAGCTGCAGCCATGTGAATGTAGGTCCTTTCACCTCAACTCCAGTCCCTCCACCCTAAAGCCTACTGTAGAGCTTACATAGGTTCTGAATCGCCTAGACTCCAAACCCGAAGCTCAGAATCTCGCAAGCCTTTGGTCCAAAGACTGGAAATGCGAGACCCCGAATCCTGGATTGCTGTCGCCCCAAACCAAGGACATTATCTTAGAGTTCAGAGTTTAAGGTTTAGGGTTTTAGGGTTTAGGACATTTACTAAACCCTAAACCCTATAAACCCTACAAGCCCTATAAACCCTATAAACCCTAAACCCCAAACCCCCAAATCAAGGACATCATCTCCTTCAACACCAGCATCGCCGCTTGTGCTCGTGGCCAGCAGTGGCAACTGTCGCTGAGGCTATTCGGCGACATACCGAGGCGGCCCGGCTATGACAGGGGTGGCTAAGGGTGTCGGGCTTTCACGGGTTTTCAGGGGTTAGGGTTTTGTGGTTTAGGGGTTTGGGGTTTAGGGTTTAGGGGCTTTGGGGTTTAGGGTTTAGGGGCATAGGGTTTACGGTTTAGGGTTTAGGGGCTTAGGGTTTATAGGGTTTAGGTATACGGCTCCCGTTTTAGAGGTTTCTCTAGCATTCCTTACGGAGGTTGATAAGAGGCGTATTCGGATTATGCAGCTTGAGGGTTAGGTTTTGGAGCGAGAGTTTGGGAGGGTCGAGGTTCGTGGTTGGCAGTTATGAAGTTCTGAGCAGCTAGGGTTTATGCGCATGGGATGTCCACGCGAGTGTGGATTGATTCCGATGCTACCAACATAGGTTGCGCTTGTTCGGTTTTGAGAGATAAGCGCTCACCGAACCGTTGAAGCTGTCGACACCTTTAGCTTTGTGTGATGCGACACGTCTGCCAGCCTCCAGCCAGCCTCCCAGCTTTCCAGCCCTCAGCCTTCAGCCATCAGAGTTTCCAGTGTTCCAGCCACGGGCAAAAGCTGTCCTGCCGCGGGGTTCAGGTTATGATTTGTGGCGCGCAGTGTTGTTCTAAACGAAAGAGCTCTTACGTGAAGCACCCCTGCAGAGAAGAAAGCAAGAACTTAAAAGTTCAGAGAAGTCCCTTCAAAGAAAAAGTTGCATCCTAGGGATTCAGCCCTGGAGGCTGACTTTAAGTGGATCAAGGCAGTATGGTTGAGGATGGAGGGCTTGGGTTCGGTTTTAGGATTCACCGCTTGACGCTGCCGGCCTCGGATGGGGGCAAACGAAGTGCTGGCTAAACCCGAAACCCTATATATAAACCCTAAACTAAACCCCTAAACCCAGTTTGGAGACATTCGACACCTGATCATCCCCCTGGGGCCGACGTCTCATGGCTCTTAGTAACTGAGTGAGTGCACATTAGACTTTTTGGGACAATATGATCCCTTATAGACCTGAAGACGTACAACTTTTTGTGCTTATGAACTCAGCAACTACGGGCTCTAAGCTCCAACTCCTGAGCGGGTCCTCGACCCTATAAGAAGCCCCAGAAGAAACGTGGAACCCCTGACTCCGAAAGCCCCGGGCCCTAAAAGCCCCAGCAGACTCTTCCAGAGGCAAAAGTTGGATCCAGACTTCATCACCTGGAGTTCGGCCATCAGAGCCTGCGATCTAGGCTTGGCCTTTCAGGGAGTTTCGGAGTTTCAGGGTTTCCGGGCTTTCAGATGTCGGGTTCGGGGTTCAGGGCTTTCAGATGTCGGGTTCGGGGTTCGGGGCTTTCAGGATTTAGGGCAAAAAGGGCTTGGTGAGCTTAGGATTTAATTTAGGTTCAGGGATGTACTGGTGCAGGATTTTGGGTTGTGGGATTAAGGGTTTGAGGGTTTGAAGGGTGCAAATTAGGGGCGTAGGGGTACTGGCTTAGGGCCGCGGCTTGAGGGTTCAGGCTTTTAATTAGGTTTCAGGTTTAGGATTGAGGGTTGGGAGGTCTGGGGCCTGAAAGCCTGAAGCCTGATGCTCGCACGCCGCATGAAGCCCTAAACCCTATGCCACCAAACGAGGCTCGGAACTGCTTCATGAGGGTTTGTTGATCCGAATTTTTTGAAACATATCAATTCGGGGTTTCGGCTTCACAGTATAACAAGGAGTTCCAGCGCGCAGTTTGGGGGGCGAAACTCGCAACCCAGCCAGTTTTCCAATTCATGCGGAGTATATAAGAGCATGCAGCATACATGTACAAGTATACATCTCTGTGGCCTCGCGCAGCCGAGAAGGTAGCTTGAGTAGCTTGCTGTCCTGACTTGAGCCGACATCGATGATGCAGCATTCGTCCTGGAGACGATGCCTTCGTCGTAGCCTGATACGCCTCCATTGTGTGAATCCCAGCTTCCCTATCCGACCGGCTTCGACGGAATTGACTCCGCCAGCCTGGTGGCTGAAGGGCCAGCCTCGGAAGGTCTTTGGAAGCAGGGCTGAGGTAGAGCTCCTCTCGCAGCTGGCAGTGCTGCTCATGCCGGGTGAGCCCATTGCCAAGGCTTTCAGGGATTTCCCGGTCAAGAAATGCAAGGAGTGGGGTTCCAGCAACTTGTGCCCGGACTTCACAGCGCATGGCGTGCTGAAAGCAGCTAGTGCAGCACTGTTCATCGAGTACGATGGCCATTACCGTCACAGGCAGCCACCGGGCTTGGCAACAGACATTCGCAAGACAAGTGCCCTTCTGCGATTCGCTCCTGCCGGATCTGTCGTGGTTCGAATCGTGCACAAGGAGCGACAGTGGAAGGATGGGTCTGTGCAAGTGCTGGTAGATTGCTGGCAGGCCGGGCATGCACCCTCCCTCCGCAAGACTCTGCAGCAAGTTCTGGATTCTCTGCTTTTGTGCTGTCGGCATCAACTGGTCCCTGGGCTCGCTTCACGGCTGGAGGCATGTGCCCAAATGCAACTTGACAAGCACGCAAGAGCCTTTGCAGTGGACGCAGCATTGGTGGGTAAGTCTGACAACAACGGGCTAGACGTTCGAGAGTTTCTCCAGACGGAACTGCACCTATCCGCAGAACAGGTTGCCAAGTCGATTGACCGGTATCCTGCACTGCTTGGCTTGAGCGAGGCATCCTTTCAGCCAACTGTTGAGTGGATGGAGGGTTTGGGCCTGAGCCAATTACAGATGGCCACGGCAATATGGAAATATCCAAACGTGTTTGGCCACAGAATTGAGACAAATCTGCAGCCAACAGTTGCATGGATCAAGGGGCTTGGCCTGAGCCGGTCGCAGGTTGCCAAGGTGATCGCAAAATTTCCGTGTATGCTTGGTTACAGCATTGAGGCAAATCTGAAGCCAACAGTCGAGTGGATCAAGGGGCTGGGCCTGAGCCAGCCGCAGGTTGCCAAGGTGATACAGAGATTTCCGCAAGTGCTTGGCTGCAGCATTGAGGCAAATCTGAAGCCAACGGTCGGGTGGATCAAGGGGTTGGGCCTGAGCCAGCCGCAGGTTGCCAAGGTGGTTCTCGAACATCCGCAAGTGCTTGGCTTGAGCATTGAGGCAAATCTGAAGCCAACAGCTGAGTGGATCAAGGGGTTGGGCCTGAGCCAGTCGCAGGTTGCCAAGGTGATTCTCGGACGTCCGCAAGTGCTTGGCTATAGCATTGAGGCAAATCTGAAGCCAACAGTTGAGTGGATCAAGGGGTTGGGCCTGAGCCAGCCGCAGGTTGCCAGGATGATCGCAACGTTTCCGCATGTGCTTGGCTACAGCATTGAGGCGAATCTGAAGCCAACATTCGAGTGGATCAAGGGGCTGGGCCTGAGCAACTCGCGGGTTGCCAAGATGATCGCCATGTTTCCGCAAGTGCTTGGTTATAGCATTGATTCGAACTTGAAGTTGAAACATGGTTTGCTACAAGAGTTCTTCACCGGAGAAGCTGCAGCAGAGCTTTTGGCACGAGCACCTCGGCTCTGGAGCTACCGGTACGCTCGGCTCGAACGTCGTCTGCATGTGCTAAAATCGCAAGGGCAGCTTTCCAAGCTTTCCGGTGCCATGACTTTGGGGCCGGACGACTTCAGCCGCAGATTCGCGCTTTGCCAGAAACGACGCGCTGAGTTTCGCTTGTGGTCTTTATGGGACATAGGGCTTCAGGTGTTGCTGGTCGGCCTCAGGCTGCCGTGCCGGTTGCAAGTCCACAGCGGTCTTATAGAGTAGAGTCCTCACGGTTTTCGGACCTTTATGATTCGGTCGGGGATTGCCGTGCTTAGGTGCGCAGGGCTCGGGATAAGCTTCAGGTGTGCAGTTTGGGGGTCCCAACCTGTGTGCCTCGAAATGAGCATAAACAGCACACGTATCTCGAACCCCCAACCCCCCAGACCCATTAACATGCCCCAAACCCACAGACCCATTAACATGTACAAAGGTGTATAGTCGCAAGGTTGCCCGTCTGCACGCCCG
This sequence comes from Symbiodinium necroappetens, assembly GCA_905231915.1. Taxonomy (NCBI): domain Eukaryota; class Dinophyceae; order Suessiales; family Symbiodiniaceae; genus Symbiodinium; species Symbiodinium necroappetens. Next base: position 17,084 of record CAJNJA010004336.1, on the reverse strand, counting down.
AAATATCCCTGTGCCACCTCTGGAAAGCTTCTAGAGCTTGGAGAGCTTTGCAGCATCTGGAAGGGCGGTTTCTTTTGCGGGATGGCTTGGGCTTTGGGTTTGAAGGGTTTGAGGCTTCAGGTTCTTTGAGCTTAGGGCCTTTTAGGGTTGCGGTTCTTGTTTTGAGGGGATTCAGGATGCAGGGCTCAGGATTTTGGATCTTGGGGCGAAGCAGCTCTGCGCAGTCGCAACGCGGAGATGCACATTATAGTGTTTCTGTTTGCGACTGTTTGAGGTGTAGAGGTTGAGGGATTAAGGCAGAGGCTGAGGGTTTAGGCAAGCATTGGCTTCAGTGTTTGGGTAGCTGGGTGTTTGCAAGCTTGCTGCCAGGTGGTAACTGGACGTTGGCTTTGGCTCTGCTGCAGCATATGCAGGAGGCACTGAGATTGGAAGAGTTCCGTTCTTGTCAATTTTACAATTTTCTTACCCCTGTAACTATGACATGAGCCTCTAAACTTTAGGCATTGCTCTGCCTAAACCCTATCCTAGCAATGAACCGCAAACTTCGTGATTATGCTGAGCCCAGAACTGCATGCAACTGTTGATAATTAATACCTTGTCTGCGCAGCTCGACTCGTGCAACCATAGCTGTACGGCTATTGGGTTCATAACGTGGTGCAAGGTCTGTCTTATCAGCAGTCGGACCGACGGAGGGGCTGCTTGGATCCGCGTCCCAACCTTTTCATACGCGGTTGCCTTCCACAATTCCGGAGCTCGTAGCTTTGCACACATGCCGACGGAGCTCCTTGATTATTGAACCCTTGGTTTGGGAGTAGAGCTGTGGACTGAAGTCCGAATCATGGGTTTGAAAACAAAAGTCGCATGATCTTTTGCCCTCAGACACGCAGATCCTGACATCGTTCCAGGATGTTCCTGGTGATGCCATTGCGAGCCTTCCGAAAGATTTTTCCCACAATGCCTGCGGAAACGCTGCTGGCAGGGAAAACCTCCAAAGGCGAGCCGCTTCTAAACAAGTTGCAAGACGACGCCACACACAGCCGAGCTACTCCTACGCCCTAGACTACATCAGAGATGCGACGCTCCTTTGGGCAGGAGTACCTTGAGGGTTTAGGGTCAACGCTTTAGGGCTTATGGGATAGATTCTGTCCCAATGCAGGCATCGACTGCCAACGAGATCGCATTTAGCACCGCCATCAATGCGAGCCTTCGCCGAATCATAAGTTCAATGATGCAACTGTTAATCAAGATCTGTGGTGAATGAACCCCATCCTTGATATGGGTTACTGCAGTGGCAGGGATTCTGAAATCTTGTGACTTGTGGCCTTGATGAAGGGAAGGGGTCTAGCACGCTTCATTCATCAAGGGTCTAGCTGTCTAGCTGAGGGTTTAGGGTTTAATTATCGCACATGATTTCGAGAACTAAATTTCCGGCTTCAGTATCTTTGGGGTAGCTTGGAAGGCTCAGCTCCTGATTTACTGGCATGTCCCGACATTTCTCGATTGCAGGAGTGTGGGCTCAGGCTAAACCCCGTTGCATAGAGCTGAGAGATGTGCATCAGAGGTCTACATCTTCCAACACAAGCAAGGTGTATCTGTTGCAGACTTGGGCTGCACAGTTCACTTATTTCGTCTTGTGTCAGGCTGCTGTTGAAGCTTTGGCTGGATCTCCGGACAGGACCTGAAACCACTAATTAAAGCCTAACGCTTGAACCAAAACGCCTGAAGCCAAAAACCCGAAGACCACGAAGCCACAAATCCCTACAGCCCTGAAGTAGCTGCCCAGCCCTGGACCCACCTTGACTTCTTCGACCGTTTAGAGGGTCCTTAGTTTCACGGTGCAGTGCTCAAAAGCCCTGACCTGGAATCATCCTTACCATGACCCCTGATTAATTGCCTCCCTTACCCTGAACGGCTTATAGTCAGGATCCTCGGGGTTATAAGGCTTATCTGGGCGCGGAGTTTATGCATCCGTGGCCTACGTTACCCAAAAACCACTGGATCCCAAGACCTGCGCTTGGCTGCTGAGGTGCGCGAAGGGCGCAGCCTGGGAACCAGCCGTGGCGCTGCTGGGCGAGATGGATGCTGCTCTGCTGCAGTGGCAGTCTCTTCAAGGGGCTCGTTTGGGGGTCCTTTTGGATTAAGGTGCGAGCTTGGAACTTAGAGTAATTAGGTCCTTTTGCTGACACTGCTAAGTGCCCCCAGTCCAAGGCAAAGGACATCCGGAGAGACAACGTGGCCTTCAATGCGACGATTACAGTTCCAGCCCCGGCTTGTACTTCTGTGCGTAAGGTTCGGGATTTAAGGTCTTAGAATTAGAAACTAAAACCCAGAGAACTGCTTGGAGGAGCAGGGGACTTAGCCAGCAGGTTATAAGTAGGTTCAGGAGTACTGAAACTACCTGCTCCTCCAAGCCCTGCATCCCCTACCTGCAGGACGTCGGAAGCATCAGTAGTAGCATGCCCTTATAGTCTCTAATACAGTTATACTATGTTATACTCCTCCAAACCCCATTGTCATTGAGACTCATTAGCATCTCATTAATGCCCCTGTATTACCCAGAACCACCAACAATCCAGACCACTCCTTGAATTTATTGACGGCACCTAAATTCAGGCATGAAGGGAGTTTTGGGAAGGGCATGTAGGAGCTTACATGGTAGCTGCAGAGGCCTGTGAGAAGGGCGGCCGATGGCAGAGCGCAGTGGCCGTGGCGGAGGAGATGGCATCAGCCAAGCTGCCGAAGGATCGGATTGCCGAGCTTTAGACTTCCTAGATTTAGGCTGCAGGTTCAAGGTTTGCGGTTTGAGGTTCTTGGGTTTTTAGTTTACTGTTAAGAAATTGGGGTTTAAGGTTTCGGCTTTCACGGCGGTGGTTTAAGCTTCGTGGTGTCAGGCAGATTGGCAACATACGTTGCGGTTAGGAGACAAATGCACTTGCCAATGCAAGTTAGATTTGTTAACAGGCCAAGGGCGTTGTTTGTTCCTTCCTGATCTTCTTACATGTTTTGCGGCGACAGTCTTGCCGGTACTATTTCGTGTCTGTTCGGTACTGTCATCGTCGCTGATGTTTTGCTTGGTCGTAAGCAGCTCCTGCACAACGATGCGCCAAATCCTAAAGACCCTACACCCTCAAAGGCTAAGTCCTAAACCCTAACCTTGGCAAGTAGGGGCTACCATGTTTGAGGAGGTCCTTATGGACCCTATGGTAACGAAACTAAGGATCCTACTCTTTAGATTTGGGGGTTCTATGTCAGGGTCCAGTAGCCCCGGAAACTCCCCAATGCAGGATGTTGTCACCTACAGCGCGCTGATCACCGCCTTAGAGAAGGGGGAGGCTTGACAGAAACCAGTTCAGAGCAGGGGCCTCCCCAGAGAACCCAAGATGCCTTAATTAAGGAATATACCGTAGGCCAGAATATTAAGGCCCCTATAATTTAAGGTATATTCCTTAATTAAGGGGTATTGGGTTCTCTGGGTCTACCCTAAACTCATGCTGAACCGGTGGGGGCCTCTAGCAGCTCAGTTCGGGCGAAGTATCCGAGCTCCGAACCCTGAGCAAACGAATGAACAAGCAGCTCGAACTTCCTGACATGCAGCTGCACTGTTGGAGCCTGGGCAGTCATTTACTATCGAATTTGGTGAGCTGTAGCTAGAACTGAACCTGGAAGATAGAAATTATGGCCCAAATCTTATTCCAACCATCGCAGCCCCCAATTTGTTTTTATACATCTCGATCTAGGCGCGGAAACCCTCCTGTAGACTTCTGACTGCTTGGGTAGACCATGTAAATGTGGTTGGCCGCATCCTGCCGAGAGTTTGTTGAGGGGGTCTCTCGGGCTTTCGGGTCTTTGTTTCTTATTTGGATCGGGGCTTTGTGTCTTGGCGCTAGGATCCGTGGCGAAGGGCTTATTTTTCAGGGTTTATAGTTTGGGGTTTGGGTGCGAAAGAAACAGTAATTAACTAAATAATAGATGAGGTGTGCATTGTCAAAGGCAGCGCCTTTAACTGCAAACGGCACTTAAATGGTTTGCATATGAATCTGACTCAAACCTCAATTTTAAGCCTCTGAAAGCCCAGAAGATTCTTTCATGCATACCCCGTCTCGGCCGGGAACCCACTGCATCTTAAACGTCTCCGGTGAGCAAGGACATCTTGCTTCCCCTTTACCTCTGTCTTCTAGGCAACACGCCGGGGAGGCATGCACTTACATACATGCATATCTGTACATACATGTTACATGTCAATGTTTGTGTGTTTGAACATGTGTTCCTGCATGTGTGTGTGTGTATATATATAATATACACGCACATACAGGCCTGGACACAACCATGTAGAGGTATAGGCCCTAGGCAGGTACGTGGTAAGCAGGCCGGTTGCCCTTTCCATTTCCGGCTCAGGACCAGTGGGCGAATGCATTGGACCTGCTACAGCGGATGAAGCTAGAGACTTGGTTGCGAGTTTCTCGTAAACCCTGAAGCCTCGTAATGAAGCAGGTACCTTGACCGACGGAAATCCAGTGCTGGACTTTGAAGCCACATCCTCAACCCCAAAAGCTTATTCCCCAATGAGTACTTGAAAGGTTCTTGAAAGCCAGAAGCCCTTGAAGTCGTTCAATGTAGCCCTGAGGCCTCAGCGCCTCCTCCCCCCGAACCAAATATCCTAAACTCCTAGTTAGGGTTTAGGGTTTAGGGTTTTAGGGTTTAGGGTTTAGGGCTTAGGGGTTTATAGGGTTTAGGGTTGAGTGTTGGAATTCAGGGCCCACTTGCTACACACTGCTCCTGAGAACAACTGCCCCAAACATCTTGACCGCCCCGGACCCGAACCATTGCAACAGCTTCATTTTCTCCTTGTGCCCCGTGAAAATCCTCCCTAAGACCAAAGGCCCAAAGCGTAACTACAAACCCCTTTGCGGATCCTCCTGGTCTTGGGGGCTAGATTCGAGATCGATCTGTTGTCTAGTTTCAAGGTGCTTTAGAATCTGATAGGGTTTTAAAAAGGTGTCAGATTTTTTGTTTAATGGCATCACACAAGTATTGCGTTCAGGGGGTTGGCAGATTAGGTTTGCAGATGCTGTGGCCAGATTCCAGTCTTTCTGCTTCCTCAAAAATTCGGTGCCCTTGTCGACTGAATGTTGCCTCTGTCTGGCTTATGCATCTCGAAACAATAGCTAAACCGGCTATACCATTGCTAGAGGCACGCTCCCTTATAGTTTGCCTGCAAAGCCTCAAGCAAACCATTGAAAGTTGGTTGTCACTGTGCTTTTTTGACGTTGAAAATTTGGAAAGCCACCTCTTGAGAGTGACCAAGGCAAGGGTCCATCCGAATGTGATCAGCAGCTTGGCAGTGAAGGGAATGCCGACGGCCCAATACCCCTCAACGAAGGAGTACACCCCTCGACCCCAAACCCCTTGACAAATGATGACGTATAGTCGCCATCTTACAAAGCCTGAACATGTCTGTAATACATACCTAACGCATACACGAGCTTTTCGACATCTTACCTTTGAAGTCAACTCAACTGAAGGCTTCAGCGCTGCTGCCAGCGCAGCAGCAAGGGGTTCGCAGTGGGCCTCCGCGCTGGACCCACACTTTTTTCGTTGACCGTGGAGTGGGGGCTTCGGGCTTTTGGTTAAGGACTGTTAGGAGATAGGAGTTGACAGGCTGTGGTTTCCGGGTTCGGGGCTGAACCGTTTGAGTCCGGCTCGTGCTCTTGTCGCCAGTGCATCAGGTTTCGTGGTTTTGCGGGGTTGAGGGTCTAGGAGTCTAGGGTTTCGGCGGCTGATAAAAGGGTGGGACTACTTTGTAATATTTTTCTCTAGCCTAAACCTTAGTGGTCCAAAACCCAACTTTTCAACTTTGGGGACTCTTATGAGGTAGTCTTAGTCTGAGAGTTTGGGCTTTTCAGCCCCCAAGCCCAGAATCCGAAATCTACACTCAAACCCAAACCGCGTAGAATTAAATCTGCTGCGCTTTTTCCCTTAATTAGTCTAAGCCCTAAGCTCCAGACCGTTGAAGCCAAAAATCACTGGGCCCACGATTCTCAGAAGCACTGAAAGAAAAAAGGCTGCCAGGTCAGTAAGCATAGTCTACTTGATTTGTATCTGTTCAAATCTCCAATAGTTGCCCTAAACCCTACAGCCCTAAAACCCTAAACCCGAAACCCACTGTGAGCGCCAGGACCTCCTCGAAGAGATGCGGACGAAGGCCTCGAGCAAGCCTAAGGGAAATGGCGTTCCTAGGATGCCCGGTTTTAGGGTTTAAGGGTTTAGGCTTTAGGCTTTTAGGGTTTAGGGTTCAAGGTTTAGGGGTTCGAGGTTTAGGTTTTAGGGGTTCCGGGCCTTGGCCTTCCAATAAAAAAGCCTCTTTATCAGGAACGTAAGGAATATAGCCCTGATACCGTCCCAATGTTGGTTGATTCCCTTAACAACAGTGTATAGGCTTCCCTTGGTAGGGTTCCAGGGGGAGGTTCAATGCTGGACTTGGTGTGCGCTGGGTGTTTACCCAATGGGATTCACGTTGCTCCTCTCCACACGATCCCCGGCGATCGATCGAAGAATGATACATCAAATGATTATGACATATAACATATATACCACATACATACATACATACATACATACATACATACAGACATACATTAGCATATTTAGTTGTGTCCGTATTTACCCATCTTCATGTGTATTTGTATTTATGAGGCTGAGGCTGATGGTCGTGCATGTTGTTGTCTGGCGATGTGTGTGTGTGTTTTTTTTTTGTTTTTGGCAGGCTTGCTCGGACTGAGGATGTCATACATCGTTTCTTAGCTCACACTTCAAGTTTCTAACCCCCCTCCCCCCAATCTTCTGGAATTGGAAGCACCCTAATTTAGATTCACTTTAGTTCTACGTCCTGGGCCACTCGTCAAGCGACTCCACAGCATAAGAACAACCCCTACATGACCCCTCACAACAGACTTCCATACTTCCGCAGAAAGTTTTTTCAACTGTCGAACCTGAACCAAACCCGAGCAATAGCCTGCCGAGCAGTGCATGCCCGACCCTTTAAACGCACCATATCCATTGGCCGACAATTGTAACGAACAAGGGCCAGAGTGAGTAGGTGAAAACTGCAATCATATCCAGTACAACATGTCTCGCTGTGAAAAGCTTAACATCCAACTCACTTACTGTAAATCCCTAAGCCCCGAATCTTCATAGAAGATCTAGAAGGTGAGCCTTAAACTTCGCGCCCTAAACCCTAAACCCTCACCCTAAACCCTAAACCCCAAACCGTTCCTGTAACGACAATGAAGTTGCCAGGCCGTTGAGTTCGGGGCGGTGTCCTACAACACCGCCTTGGCCGCTTGTGGGGCCGCATCGCAGTGGGAGGAGATGCTGAACCTGCTGAAGGACACCTTCAATCCTCAAGCCTCGTAGTAGAGTAGGCAACCTTTAACTCAAGCTTTTTTTGGAAGCTATAATAGTCCCTATAGGGCCCCAGTAGACCCCCAAAGGTTACCCGGTTAACTTTTAATTCCCCATGGGATGCTGGACAAGTGGGAAAGCGTCAGGGGTTTCGGGGTGTGGGGCTTAGGGTGTTGGTCTCAGGAGGCTTGGGCCAAACCTAGGGCAGTAGTTAGGTGCAGGATTTTTTGAAATCTAGGGCTCAAGTTAGGGAGCTTGTAAGGGTTTTGGGTTGAGCCCTGTAGAACTTTGAAGCGAGGCTTTCAGACTTTAGGACCTAGCCTGAACCTCGAGAAGCGGGATTACACTCTAGCCCTTGCGGGCACGTGGATTAAGGCTTTCTCACGTTTAGGGGTGAAAGCTTCAGGGATTTTAGGGGTTGAGAGTCTGATTTGTAGGTCGGGGAAGCTTGGATGCTCGATCAAAGCCTGTCCTTTGCTGAGGTCGTCTAGGCCGTATGCTCTACGTGTAGATTTACGGCTTGGGATTTAGGGTTCATAGCGTTTATAAGGTTTGGGATCTCTAGGTTTCGCAGGTCGCAAATTCCACCCTAAAACCCCGAAACACCTAAATTCTGAGTCCTGAGCCCCACGTAAAGCACAGGAAATGCTCCACGGCGCTGTGGAGCCCGATGATTTCGCTTCCTCCGTGCTCCTGGCGGAGGCAATGATTCCTGCATAATTCGGAATGTGGGCGAGGGATTAGAGTTTCGGGCTCAGGGTTCGGGAGTTCATATCTTTAAGACTCGCGCCCCAAGCCCCAAAACCCCAACGTTGAGTTTTTAGGGTTTTGGAGCTTGGGGTGACTTCCGAGCGAGGATCCTGGTGGAGTTGACATGAATGTTCTGATTTGCCCAAGACCTGCAAACTCTAGAGAGGCTTGAATACTTAGTCAAATTGTTCCGTAAGGTTCCTGTTCTAGTTAGACTAGAGTATACCCCCCGACCCCTGCGGCACTATTGCGGCACCTGCAGTACACATTATACGGGCAAAAACACATAGAAGTGCAATGGATTGATTCACTTAGAGAATCCCCGCCTCCGAACCAGTGCTAGCCATCGGGAACAGCTTGCGAGCCCTTAAAGCCTCCATCCTACGCCCTGAGTCATTCACACCGAATCCTAAAGGGTTTACAAGTCCCTATTCACATGAAGGCCGGGACCCGAACCGGAATTCCTAAACACCCCGACCGTAAACCCCACAAACGCTCCGAAAATCCCAAGGCTAAGTCCCAAAGGCACTGTGGAGCCCTCCACCCCAAAGCAAGAGCCCTACCATATACCTCACAAAGGCTAAACTTCGTAGACCTCAGCAGCCTTCGAACCCCGAATTACAACCCCAGTAGGGCCTTAAAACTTTCCCGACGCTACACCCTAAACCCTGAGCCCTTGTGTAAGGCCGGAAGTCAAACTAGACAGCTGTTTCTATCCCCTAAACCATCCTAATCCGCAAACCTTCCAACAAATACTAAAGCCCTAAACCATCCTAAACCCTATTGCATCAACCTCAAAGCCCCCATGAGGGCTTTTGAAAGCGGGCAACCCTGAACCCTAAACCCTAAACCCTAAAGCTAGACCCTAAACCCTAAAATCTTAACCCTAAACCGTAGCCTAAACCCAAGCTTCCTAAAACTGGCCCAGGCCGAGCAGCGTGCCTTAGCCGAAGCCGAGGCCCTCGGTCCGGGTGGCAAAGTGCAAAGTTGCAGCCACCGTTGGGTTTTTTTTGGTGGGTTCTGTTGGGGCTTGCGGCAGAAATCCGTAAAGGCCTAAGTGTCTCAAGTCCAGCAGCGACATTGCTTCGGAATGGGCTGTTCGTAGTTGTGACTGGTCTTGGTATACTTGCCACGCGTCGTTTGCAGGGCATGACTATTCGAAGCCCCTGAGCCACCAACTGAGACTGTACCTTCTTAGATATCAGACTCTGTTGTCGGTGATCCTGTAGCAGCCCATGCGGCGGGGCTTCTGCAGGTCTTGTTTGTTCTGAAAGATTATCTTGAACCCGAAAGACATATTGCAGCCTCTGTTATCTACCTACCTGCCTAGCTATCTAGCTATCTGTCTCTCTGTCTACTTACCTATCTACCTATATACCTGTTTGTTTGTCTGTCTTTCTGTCTTCTGTCCGTCCGACCGACCGTCCGTTGGTTTACAGCTCTCCGTCTAGCTGTTTGTCTGTTGTCCTTTGTATCGAGTCTATCTAGCTGTCGATATCTCTAACCACTCTAGTCTGATAGCCCTCTATCTATATATCTATCTATCTATCTATCTGTCTGTGTATCTACCTTTATACATAGGATCCATGTATCAACCCGCCACATCATGTACTTGTATCGCCGCGAACTTACTATATCTTTGAAAATGGTAACCCAAGATTTTGTCATCTCCTCGACGAAAAGGCCGACCTCCTGCAGCGCATCGTTCGCTGTTTGGGCTGCTGGGCGACAACTCGGTTTGGGGCTTGATTGTGGATAGTGCGGTTTAGGGTTTTTAGTGGCAAACATGTAAAATTCAGACCCGACCCTAAACCCTAAACCTCCGATTATGTTCGGAGGTCCTCATGGAGCACCAAAGGCCCGCAAGGGTTCGCCCACAGCCTTGCAGGATTCTAGGATGGAGCTCGGAACATTTGCTAGGAGAAAAAATCCTGAAAAAATCACAGCTCTAGGGTCAACATAGACCCCCCAACCCCAAGTCTAATCATAGACCCCCAACCCCAAGTCTAATTTTAACCCCCCCCCCCACCCCAAGTCTAATCATAGACCCCCAACCCCAAGTCTAATTTTTAACCCCCCCACCCCAAGTCTAATCATAGACCCCTAACCCCAAGTCTAATTATAAGGCCCCGTACCAACGCCGCTTTAAAGGCTTGCAAAACCCCGTGAATTGGTACGGCGAACAGAAGGAACCCTCTTCTTCTTCTTAAGCAACGCTCTACAACAGGAACATGACATCAACAATCACCCACAAACCTATACTCTACCGACTCTACCCTATAAACCCTAAACCCGAAGCCCTAAACCCTAAACCTTAAACCCTATAAACCCTACAAACCCTGTAAAACCCGAAACCCTAAACCCTATAAACCTTCAACCCTAAGCCCTATAAACCCTCTATGAACCCTAAACCCTAAACCAGGGGCTCGGGAGTCCCAGGCTTCCTTCCGGCCCCGCTGCCCTCTCCCCGGCCACGGGACAAAGAGGGGGAGCTGAGAGCGGAGCTTGAAGGGAGCTGGCGGAAAAGGGTGCAGGGTTTGGGAAAGTTTAGGTCTTCGGATTCTGGGGTTGGGATTCTGGGTGTCGGACTCTGGGTTTCTGGGTGTCGGACTCTGGGTTTCTGGGTTTAGGATTCTGCGTTCGGATTCTGGGCTTAAGATTCTGGGTTTTTTTTCTGGGTTTAGGATTCTGGGTTTAGGTTCAGGATATATTTGGGCTTGCTACTCTCGGCCGATTTTAAGATCATGGAAGCTAATGCTTCGAAGCTCAGATGTCTGTAAGACTCGGGTGTTGCAGTGGTGCAAATTTGTACTACTGTGTGGATCTATCTATATGCCTGCATGTATGTATGTATG
>CAJNJA010004325.1:0-18071 GCA_905231915.1 Symbiodinium necroappetens | reverse complement strand
AAGGGAGAGGGTCATGGACATCAACAGGTTTCGACTCTCGCTCTCGCACGAGGCAGGCTGAGGGGTTCAGGGGTTTATTTAGTTTACGGTTTAGGGGTGTTAGTTTCGGGTTTATTGTTGGGGCTTATAGCTTATGGGGTTTAGGGTGTAGGGTTTCGATGTTGCGTGCTTCGGTTTCTGCTCTATGGCTTCGAGGATGGTTTAGTTAGGCCCCGCCCCCCAAAGCCTCAACCGTTTAGTTCTCAGAATCAATCGTCTCATCTGGACCGTGTTTAACCCTGAACCCTAAAGCCTAAACCCTAAAATCTGAACCAAGTTGGAATCTCGTGGTGGAGATGCGAAGACGACGGATGAGTCGGGATGACAGTATGACGTGCATGTGTTGTAGCGGCCTTAACGGGCTTTACTGCTTAAAAAGATTGTTGTTCCTGAGGCTGTAGTTACGTGAAGGAACTATGGGGACAAGCACGGCCGCTTGTTCAGACCGGTACAGTACATTAGATGGAGTGAGACATGCATCAGCGACCTTCAACGAGTCCAGGGAATAGGCCAGGAGCTTCGGTGAGGGATTACGATTGCACCTCAGCAACAGCCATAGTTTTTAGAAAGTTTCAACCCGAAGCCTTAAACCCTCCACCTCAAACCCTCAATCCTAAATCCTTGCAGCAGGCATGTCCTGAAACTGCAGCTGTGTCATTCCGTCATAGCCCTCAAAGGGGATGCCTTGGACCAGGCTTTAGTGATTTTCCTTAGGGTTTCGCGTGTTGTTTGTTGCCTCCAGGGTTTGGGGTTTTAGGATTCACTTGCCACAGGGCAACACCAAACAGCTCAAAGATTATGATATGACACCCAGCAGTTTCGGGATGCCAACTCCCTAGCATTTGGGAGTTTCGAACACAGGCATCCTGGGTTGCAAGATCTGAACACCAGGGTCATATGTATGTATATATATATACATATATTTTATTTATTTTATTTGTTTATTAATTTATATGTTTTCTCTGGACCTGGAAATAAGGCACGTCTATCTTTGTTGAGTGAGTGTTTAAGACGCCTAAGACCTACCCGAACGAAGCCCACCCTGAGCTTCTCAGCTGATGACATTCTTTACAATTGACTTCCGGTTCACCTGGATCACAAAGACTTCAACATCGCCGCATGTAAAGACTTCCAAAAAAAACCCTAAACCCTAGACCCTAAACCCTAAACCCCTAAACCCTAGACCCTAAACCCTAAACCCCTAAACCCTAAACCCCTAAACCCTAAACCCTAGATTCTTAGAATTCGAAGTTCTGGGGTTTACGCAGAGGATCAGGGCCTCAGCCAGGAGAAAGCTGTGAAAACTCCAAGCATGGATAGTCAGGGTACCCAGAGAACCCAAAACCCCTTTATCAAGGAATATACCTTAAATCATAATAAGAAGGCCCCTATAATTTAAGGAATATTCCTTAATTAGGGTTTAGGGTTTAGGGTACTTGGATACTGACTCATCACCGACTTACCCAGTGTGCGGGACCCTTCACATGGTTCTTGAAACCGGTGATAGGGAGCTGCTGACCCCTGAAAGCCCTATGCCTCAGATCCCACATGCCCTGAAGACCTCGGTCCCGAGCTCTACAGCCTAAGCCCCGAAGCAAGGGCACCCATCAGGGCTTAGGGTTCAGGCTTTAGGGTGTCGGGCTTCAGGTTTAGAGTTTTGGGTTTAGGGTAAGTTTAGGGTTTAGGGATTTAGGGTTTAAGGGTTTAGGGGTTTAGGGTTTATAAGGTTTAGGGTTTGGGATAATTAAGTGTCAAGCTGCTGGACCAGGAAGGCTCATATCCAAGGCCCCCGAGCTCGATTCCAGCCCGGGCTTGCGACGTCACCGGCTTCCCCACCATGGCTTCTCGGGGCCCAAGAGGCTTGAGTCACGTCAAGCTGCGGTGCAGAGGCGCTTGATAGGATTTCGTAGGGTTTTGGACCAGATTTTGACAGGGATTTTTTTTAGGTTTCGGGATGGAGGCATCTAAGGGTTATAACCCCAAGCCCTTAACCCTTAACGCATAACTGGTGTCTGAAGCTTCACTTCCAAACTTCTGGAGCTCGACCAAGCTATACACAGCCCTTCATATTAGCCCTATCAAATTCGCAACCCTTATCGGGATCTACAGGGGTTCCGTTAGAGGTACCTTTTGGGGATCCCTTTAAAAGGGATCTTCGGGGTCCCCCTTACAGGGCTTTGCACAGGATGTATTAGCTGTGCTTAGCTTTGGAAGGCGTGATGGCTGAAAGGCTTGCAGGGCTTCATAGCTTCGCCTTCGTGGGCTTAAGCCATAATTTTAACCTTTAAATATTTAGCCCGTACCCCTGACTACCTTATTGCTTAAGATTGAGAACTTTCAGTAAACTCCCACCGCTCCCTAAGAGGGGCCCGAAGTTCCGCATCAAACCCAAACGACAAAATCTCTCAAAGCAGGGAGAACTTGGAGGTTCTCAAAAGTCGACAAGGGCTCGAAGCCGCGATCCGGCCACAGTACCAAGGCAAAGCTCCGAATCCCGCAGCAAGGATGGAGTGAAGATCTCTTGTACACTTATACTTATACTACAACAGCTGAACTGTACTGAGGAGCCCTATCACTGCACTGGGGTTTACAGGGTTTAAGGCTTTAGCTACAGCCCAGAAAAACTCAGCTCCAGGTAAAGACTCCTCGACTCCAAAAGCCCACCCCTTCTCGAGCTTTCTCTGCCTCCAAACCTCCCCAAACGGCCCTAAACCCTTTTTTGAACCCAGACTCTGCCAATCAGCTGGGAAGGCCCTAAACCCTAAACTCTAAAACTCCCTTTAGGGTCTAGGGTTTAGGGTTTAGGGTTTAAAAAAACAGATCTCAGCTTCGAACCTCCAAGGGTCACTAAGCCGACCATGATGGACAAAAGGTGGAGGCGCCTGGCCCAGGGGGTCTCCCCTTTAAAAGGAAGGATGGAGGCTGATATAGCGGTTCATGAGGGGCTGTGTAGGGTTTCATGTAGGGTTTAATTCGTCAGGATCTAGAGATATCTATAGGGGGTTGGGTCTCATTTAAGTTTTGGAGAAGGGTTTCAGGGTGTAGGTCTAGGATTTTAGACTTTGGAGCTTGCACCACGGCGCATGCCCCTACTCCTGTCGTCTTTGAAGAACCTATTCCATTCCAACGACATCGACGCATGGACCCCAAAATCTGAACACTGCAACTGCTGCAACATCATGGCGTCTAGGAAATACCAACTCATTACAGTATAGACGTGCTCTGTTGTCCCTGAAGTATATGCCCTAGATGGTAGGATCCTGATGCCGGAGAATCTGGATGTCCAAAACTCCAATGAGTCTGCACCTCCTGTACATCCGGACTCGCACAAACGCGAGAAACAAGACAGGCAAGTTGAGGACTCGTGCCTTCAGCAGCCGCGCTCCCTAAAACCCTAAACCCTTTTTTGCAAAACCCTTCAACCCCAAACCCCCCGAAGGCCCTTATGCCCTGAACCCACAAAGGCCCCATTGCCATCAGCCCTAAACCTACAGGCCCTAGAGGCCCTAAGCCCTAAAACAATTCAATATCCCTACGAGCCCATGTACCTCAATAATATATACTTTGCCCTGAAAGTAATCCCTATTTGGGTATTTTGTGCCCAAACTATATATATACTATTCGAGTATATATTTTGCCCTGAATTTGGGTATTTTGGGCCCAAAGTTTTTGCTTTTTGGGTACATGGACCACTCAGGGTATGACAACAGCAACGGCCAGCTCCGCCCAATCGGCGGCCGCCGACGCGTGCCCGGAGAAGCTGCCTGCCCGGCGATGGAGATTTCGGATGTAGCTTTGGAGGGTTTTAAGGTTTGGGCTTAGGGTTTTTGGGTTAGGGACTATCTTCGGATGTAGCTTTGGAGGGTTTTGGGTTTTGGCTTAGGGTTTTGGGTTAGGGATTATGTCGGGTTTTAGGGGTTGTGTGTTGCCTCCTGCAGCTGCACGGTTTAGGGTTTCGGGCTGTGGGCCGCTTTGGGTTTAGAGTTTAGTTTTGGATCTGTACTGCAGTATACTACGCTCTCACAACGCAGTCGGACTTAGACTGGGGCAACCAAAACTTCAATTCAAGCACCAACAAGTCCACGGCAAAGTAGCATATTAGGGCTTTAAGCTTTAGATTTTGGGGCCTTGGGGTTTAGTATAACGGCTGTTGGTATATTCGTGTGTTGGGCTCCAGGGTCTGGGGTTTAGTATGGGGTTCCAAGGCCACGAAACGGAAAGGTATGGGCAGAAACGTGCCAGATCTCGGCAGGGAGCTCCATCCCCGGAAAACCATGACAACCAGCGCTGCGCTTACCACAACTCGGAGTCAAAGAGCGTATGTTTGGACCTCATCAACCCTAAACCCTGCAAGCCGTTAACCCGCAAATGAAAAAAGCATAGGGCTATATCGAGTTGTTTTGCCTCCCACCTGGCTAGGACACAGCCCTCATTGAGTTTAGGTTCTGGGGCTTTTCGTACAGGCCACTGAGCAGAGACGATGAGCATCTCCGCTGTTCCTAGGAATGTAGGTGAAGTTGCCATACAAAGCCCTCGCCATGGATGTATGGCATTGATGTATGATAAGTATGTATGTTTTCACAACAAAGTTCCTGAAGCAAAGCACAGTGTAGCCCTAACCCCCATACTGTCCTAAGTCCTAAGGACCAATACGTCCAACTCTATACCCACCCTGGACACCTTCACTCAACTCTGAGCCAAAACCCTAAACATCTCCCCTTAAGCATGAAAACTCACGTAAGTCCTAGAAGCCTGAGAACCTAGACCAGACACTTTGCGAGGCCTAAATCCAGATACTCAAAAACATCAAAATACTTTTAAAGTCGCTCCTATACGACCCTATAAACCATAAACCAAACAAAGCCCCCCCAAACTAGCAAAGCAAAACAAACGACATCGGGACCCCGATCCTGGTCTGGTTGCGGATCTGGCTGCATGGTCGGTGCATGTGGAGCCCCAAGTGTGGGCAGATGGCGGAAACCGCCGTCGTCGACGTTGAGGGCTTCGGGTTCTTGCGGGTTTGAAGATTTTAGGGGTCCTAAACTGCCTTCCAAGGTCTTCAGCTGTTTAGGGGTGTTTAGGGGTTTCTGGTGCCTAGAGGAGTGCAGCATGGTTTGGGGATTTCGATCAGGTGGGATTGGGGGCTGGCCAGCCGGCTGTGAAGTCTAGCTTGCGGCAACAAGGCTCTTTAAATCAACGTGCACTATAGAAGGTCTCCACCGAGATAAGTTCGTGCACGCACCCTGCAAGACTTGAACACCCTCAAGCTCCAAAACCCAACACGGCACAACCCGGAAGCCGTAAAAAAACCGTTAAAAAAGACGGTTGAAACTCCACCCCTAGAGGGTTGGATAGATCAAGCAGGAAGCCACAAACTCCTCTGCTTCAAAGCATGACTGGCCGACAGGTTTGGAGCCAAAAGCACCCTGTCTCGCAAGTCATAGCACTCAGAGAATCGCACTCAGGGGGGGTGAACAGGAAAAAAAAAGCATGATGGCGATGATACAGCGTTTCAAGTTCTGTAGAGTAGTCTGTCGAGTCCCGGCTTTACCTCGCAGAACTCCTGAGTTTCCGGGGTACAGACTTGGAATAACTTTAAAATTCTATCAAATATGGGCTTATTGCAAAAGTTTAGGGCTTAGGGTTTCAGGGTTTAGGGCTTTAGGGTTGTAGGGTTTTGGGGTTTAGGGCTTTGGGGGTTTAGGCTGTGCCCCATCCAAGTATAGGTCAGTTGTGGGGCGTAGGGTTTGGGCGCAAGGTTGAGGGGATTATAACTTTGGATTATGGGCCCGCTTACGGGATTAAATAGCCGAATTTGCTGCAAATACTTGTACATCCATACTATGGGGTTATGATCCACCATTGTGCGGTACGGGTTTGGGGCCACAGGTCTAGCTTTCGCAGCTGAAGATCGAAGTGGAGTGGTTTAGTGCTTGCAGTTAAAAATATCAGGTGTCTAGCGCAGAATGATGGAGGATGTCGGGCCTCAGCTAACCAAAATTCACGAGAGAAGCAGGCATGAACAATCTTTGGACCCTAGCCCATAAAGCCCCGAAGCCCAAGAAGCGAACCTGAATCTGACACTGTGGCAGGAATTTACCGACCCTTGTGAGCGCTTTTAGCTGTATGAACCCCTGCACAAACTGATTTGGGAGTTTCACGAAGCGAGCGACTCTACTACAGACCGTGAGCAGTAGGATCATGACTTCTGCGGACCCACACATAGGGTACCCCTGCACCCAGTACCGAACGATTACGCACAAGAGTTTAGGATCTGTCTGAGGCTTCGGGGATTGAATGAGAGTCTCGTGCCTTTCAGCTACAGCTGCCCATCTCTGAATCTGTCTGTCTCCGAACACCCTCACTTGCAGAAGATTGTACACCACACCGCCATCCAGAGCCCCAATTGGTTTCACACATCGGCATTCCTTCAATTTAGTATAGGCCTGATCATACTGGGATCCCTGAGTATTTCGCACGCGAGAAAGACCAGCATGGCTGAGCGAAAGCTCATGGAAAGTTGGTCTTCAAAGATCTTCAAAGGATTCCCCTGCAGCCTGAAGGGAGACAACTTGCGCAATCAGTGCCCAAGCACACGCGCAAATGCAATTTATGCACAGGAAATCAGACTCTGCAGGGGAGCATCAACAGCAAAGTAGAGGGATTGTTTTCTCCCTAGCTCTGACAATCTCCGAAACAACAGCCATAAGTGTTTGCTTCAGGGCCGATTTTCCCAACCCGACGTCTCGAATCCACCTCCTTTGCTGGAGATACTTGCATGCCAGTAAGTAGCTCGATTCAATCCACTGACTTGCTAGGTGCGGGCTCACTGGACTCAGAGCTGCAGCTTCCTCCAAGGAGGGCAGACGCAGCATCTCCGAGAATCGTTTCGACGCCATCGAAGATGTTGGACCTGAGGCGCAAGAAGAAAAGCGGTGTGTGGGGATGGGTCAGGCTCAAAGTAACGGTTTCGGGGTTTGGGGGTTCTGAAAGGTTTAAACTTGAGGGGTTTGGGGGCTTCCGATGACTTGAAGACACCCTTAACCGAGTGCTTGCAACTGCGACAGGCTCAAAAGGAAACAAGCGCATGAAGCTCCCCTGCACACTCACTGCTGCAAGAGCGGCAGATGCTCGGCAGCCGTCTCCACACTTCCGGTGGCCGCGGTCAAACCGGAAGCCAAGGTGTTGTCAATGGCCTCCATAACAGCATGAAACTACTACTGAGTTACTACTGACAGCATGTAGCGGGTGTGCCTTCATGCTTGGGAGCAAAAAAAGATGTAGGAGTCTGTTAAATACGAGTGGTCAATAGTCACGTCCATATCTCCCCACATGATGCGTTGGAGCGCGGGACTTTCGGTTTGCCACGGCTGCCGCAGCATCGGTTTGGGGCTTCTTAGTGTCGGGGCGGGAGACGTGGCAGGAGGGAAGCTTTGCCGCTGGCTGCAGACTGCTTTGGTTCCGTTTTCCTTGTAATCACGGGCTGCAGGTGTCGCGATCACTGAAACTTGGAGGTCTTGCAAGCGAGCTTGCTCATGCTCCGCATGACATGCTCGAGAAGGGGCCCTACATGCGATTCCTCCCAGCACATGGTGATTTCTTCGATGATAGATATGCTCACACTCCAAAGAGCAGCTCGATTCCGTTTTTCGAACCCGCAGGGCCCCGAAAAGGTGGTATTTGCAATGGTCTGCAAGCCAGCCTCACGAAAACAGTTCTCCTCTTTCTCATAACTTCCCTCTTGTAACGAAGAGTACTGTAGGGGCCGTGGCCTTAATAATTAGAATAGGGTTTGGGGGTATATTATACTATAACTGTAATAAGGAACCCCCAAAAACCCTATTCTAATTATGAAGGCCCCTACATTAACGAGACTAGTCTGCCTCCCAAAAGGCCGGAGCTCCACCCTGTCGCCTTCTGCGCAGGGATACAAAGTTTGGAGCCCAAATTCTACACTAACAATCGAAAAGAACCGAAATGGTGCAGGCACTGCGAATCAAAGCTTACATCCGAGTATTTCCAACGACACTTCTGACAGCTTCTGCATTCAGATTGGCTCTGCAAAAAAAATGAACTCGTACCAATGCCAACTACATGATCACGACGATGTAAGCCAAGAGGGCGTGCGCTGCACTCCGACATGCAAAGGCAGCACCTCGCTCAAGCAGCTGTGTCTTGTCTTGCGGACTGTCGCGCCCGCAAAGGCGTTGCGGAACTCCGTAAATTCTCAGGCTCTGAGCACAGCTTCGATGTTGAGCACGGCTGGAGGGCTCAGTCCATGTACTCCCCGGCCGCCGTGTCCGGAATCGAAGCTCCGTCCATCGGATCGGGAGCCTCCTTGACTCTCTGGCACATGCCACCACGGCGCCCAGCCTGTGGCTTCTTCTTGTGGCCCTTGCTGAGGATGCAGGATGGGCTGCTGAAGACAGCTACCGGCACGTCCGGATTGAAAACGATCTTCAGCAACTTGCTCTCAAAGGGCCGGGCCTCTGCCATGATTAGTGGAACCGGCTCCCCCGAATCGAGCATCACCAAGTCGCCCGCCTTCAGCTTGCCCGCCGGCATGTACAGATGGTGTCCTGCCTTGCCACTTTCATCGGGGACCTGCACGGGATGGTCCGGGGTCACTCGCAGTGTTGCACTGCCCGCCTGCAAGTCGACCACTTCTGTGGCCTGCGATTCCTTCGAAATCTCGACCACTTCCAAAGCGGTCTTACCATCGCCAGCCACCACCTGCGAGCCTTTCTGCAGGTCCCTCCCCTCGCAGAAGAAGTCCATGCGGCTCTTGAAGATCGCATCCAGCATGAAGCAGTTCTGCTGAACCGAGTAGCCGGAGGACCCACTCAGGACGGAGGCTCCATCCTCATCGACAAGGCTGTACCCCAACTGCTCGGCAAGATCCGACTCCTCCTCATCTAAGGCTGCGTGGCTGGGAGCTGGGGTGCGAAGTTTCTGGGTGAGATGACCGGAAGTGCCACCGTCCAAGCGATGGCTCTTCTTGGCCTCGACGGCCTGCCCACGAAGGCGCTCCTTGTACATGCCGATCTCTTCCCGCAGACCTTGCAGGAGATCCACCTTCGCCTCTGCTTTGGCAAGCTGCTGCCTGAGCTGATCACACCTCTCCTGCAAAACGGCCTTCTCGAGCTGCAGCTCAGCCCGGCTCCCCTCTGGTGCCGAAACCGGGAGGCAGCGGTCCTGGTAGCTGCAGCTCTCTTCTTGCGGCCGCTGCACCCCTAGCTGCTTTTCAGCGGCATCGCGAGTCAAAAGCTCCGACATCTTGGCATGCTCAATCTCTGCTGCTTCCAAACGATTCGCCAGATTCTGGCAACGCTCCTGGCATTTGCCATGCTCTTCTTGCACGCCAAAGCTCCTTCTGCATCTCCGCCGCAGCTGACTCCGCGGCTGCCGCACGGTGAGCAAGCTCTTCACTCTCGCTTTGAGCAGCTTGCAGCTCCGCAGCCTTGACGGACACCTCCGCCTCCGCCACAGCCAGGCGATTGCGCAGCTCTCGGCTCTCCTCCTGCGATTTGTGGAGCTCCGCTTCGAGGCGCCGGCGCTCCGAGGTCTCCTCCTCGAGCTTCTGCCGCTTCCGCGCCGTCTCCTGGCTCTCCGCCTCCGCGAGCCGCTCCGCGAGCTCCCAGCAGCGATCGGGGGCATCCAATTGCTGCAGGTACCAAGCCGACTCCTTCTCCCGCTCCGCCGCTGAGCCAAGCGGCTCTCCTCGCAGGAGCCCCGCCTCGGAGAAGCACCACCAGCCGCCGCCGCCGTACTTGCCGTGCTCGGCCGCCCCGTGCCGGAGCAGCGCCTCGAAGAGCTGCTCCTGCCTCGTCTCCTTGCCCGCGAGCTCCGTCGCAAAGCGCTCCCGGCACTGCTGGACCCAGGCCTGGCCCTCTGCAGGCTGCGAGGCCCAGAGCTCCACCAGCCGCCAGCTCACCAGCTGAACAGCTAGGTCTGCGTTTGCATTGTAACAAGCCAACTCGCCGAAGGCGTCGATGACGGTGGCCAGGGGCCAGCCGGCAGGGACTTCGGTGAGGTCCCAGAAAAGTGTTGCTTCGGACTGCTGGGGCATGGCGGCGCCTTCCAAGCTGGGCACTGCAGGGGCGAGGGAGCTCGAAGTCTCTCTGAGCTGATCGCTTTCCTGACCCACATATATGCACAGACCACCGTGAGATCCCGTGGGTGTGGATCCTTATGTTTCGGGCTGCAGCATGACGACGATGCTCGAAAGCTGTCAAGCATGTAGGGGGGAGGCATGCCTACCTCGGCAGAAGATACAATGCAACTCGCATAGACGACAAAATCGAGCGGAGAAGACGTGGGCAGGCCCAACCCTGCTCAGAATAAATCTTGGGAAAGCTGGGCCGGAAGCATAAACCAGGGCTGGGTCCTGTAGACGACGAACCCTAGATCGTGAAAAGACTGGCATCAAGAACTGGCACATCTCGTGGCGCCGACTTAACCATAGTATCTCTCTGTCCCAAAACTACCGCTGCCGGCCACAGACCCTAAAACCTGTAAGCCCCTAAACCTTAAATCCTAAACCTCTAAACCCCTAAACCCGAAAAGCCCCTAAACCCTTGCCTCACTGTGAAAAGAAAGACCTTGAGGCCCTGGAGCTCCGCCATCACGCCAAAAATGCTTCCGCCGATGGACACAAGTTTCAGGACCAAAACACACCTAGTGCAACATAGGAGAATTGTCCGACTAAGGGGCCCCTAATCTTGCAAATAATGCTCCTCCGACCTACATTCTCTAATCGAGCTTGGCTTTTCAAGCTCTCATGAAGGCTTCGGAAGCTTCGGTTGCCCTCCTGCCTCCAAAGTGTCCGACACCTGCTCTGCCGCGTCTCCCATGGGGCTTCCGCTCTCCTGCTGGCTCTGTTTTTGTTTGGCGGCTAATAACCCTAAACCCTAAACAGCTAAGATGTTGGCAAGGCCAGGGGCTCATAGGGGTTTTCGGTTTTACTCGCAGGGTCATGGGGCTTATCTAGGAAATCGGATATGTTGGGATCTCAAGAGACCCTACGTCTCGCTTTCCTACTTATGAGCCCAGCTCAATGGTAACCTTTTAGGTGCGAAAACCGAACCAAAGCCCTCAAGCCAGGGCTTTACTTCGCATTTACGCTTGAGCCGGTTAGGGGGACTACACGGCTATAAGTCAACCCGGCTTGGGGTGCTTGCACACCCATGGTCCTTCAAGTAGAACCCAAAACCCTCAACCCCTGAATTACCTTAATTGCCTTAATGCTTGGTATTCAACACCTAAAGCGTTGAACCCTGAATCCGAAAAAAAAACCAAGCCAGAAGCCCTTTTTGCGGAGGGCTTGCCTCGTGGTCCCGGAGGTCCCTCTGCCCAGTGCCAGAAAATATGCCCAAGCAGAGGCGAACCCTCGAAACCCGAGGAACTCAAACACAAAAACCTAGGACTATAATACTTAGGGTTTAGGGTTTTTTCCCTCCTACATAGCAAGTTCAAGGATTTACGGTTTAGGGTTTAAAGTTTATAGGCTTATACGGTCTTGGGACCCTGAATCCCTCAAAAATCCAAGCCAGAAGCCCTGATAATGCCCAGAACCAAAACCCACGAGTGAAATGCTCCTGCTCGTTGATCACCAAGCTCCGACCGTCGAAGGCATTTCCCAGCTCCTCTGACCCCAAAACACACGTCTTTTTGTTTACTACCCCCATGGACCCATCATGAATATAGCTCAGCAAACTGCGCATACTCAGGGTTTATGGGGTGCCGTTTCTGAAACTTGGGGACAAGAAGGTGCAACACAGGGGCCGGAAAGGGAGCTAACCCCAAAACCTCGGGCGCTCTAGACACAAAAGTGCAGAACACTGACTGTGGGTTTCCCTCGGTGGGGGTTTAGAGTGTGGGCTGCAAGGTTCTTGATCGTAAGGTGCACGGATTAAGGTGTCCCATGCAGCAGAAGCAGCAGCAAACTTCCAAAAACAAATCCTTGGCCCCCAGAACAACGTCACCCTAAGGCCATGCCAATGCAGAAAATGATACGCTATCAAGCCAGGCCAGGGTCATGATCGTTTTTCAGGGTCTCATGTTCCGAGCTGACGGGGTTTTGGGCTTGGGGTCGGGGTTTAGGGCTAAACCTTAAACCCTAACACCCTAAAACCCTAAGCCCAAAGCCCAATGCCCTAAGCCCTAAGCCCTAAAGCCCTAAGCCCTAAACCCTAAGCCCTAAACCCTAAGCCCTAAACCCTAAGCCCTAAGCCCCTAAACCCTAAGCCCTAAAACCCTAAGCTCTAAACCCTAAGCCCTAAAACCCAAAGCCCTATAAACCCTAAACCCTAAACCCTAAGCCCTCAACCCTAAAACCCCACAACCCAAAGACCTAAACCCCAAAACCCTAAAACCCTAAACCCTAAACCCTAAACCAACTTGTTGGGCCTCTGGTACCTCCCCGGCTCGACCACACCTGGCGGCCTTCAGGTCCCCAAAGCTTGGAAAAATCCGGTCAAACGGAGTCTATAACTTAGGGTTTAGGGTTCAGTATCTATTGTTTAGGGTTTAGTATTTAGGGTTTAGGGTTTAGTATTTATTGTTTCAGGTTTAGTATTTAGGGTGTAATGTTTAGGGTTCGAAGCCAAGTGTGCCCTCCTAGTCGAAGTCCAGCCTCTAGGCAACTTTATCGTAAACCCCATATATCCCCAAAAAACCTAAGCTGGCCAACCGAAACCCTGAACCCTCACAAAGCACAGCACATGCAAGGCTCCTGCTGCAGGCCGGCTGCGGACAGGATCGTGATCAGGTCCTTGATGGTGGGGAGGTAACGGTCACGTTTTATTTAGGGTTTGGGGTTTGGGGTTTAGGGCAACGTATGTTCCAAGGAGCAGGGAACTTATGGGAAGCTAGTAAGTGGGTTACACCTGAAATGAGAAGCAGACTCGCGAAGGCCATCGTGACTCCAGCTGACAAGTCGACCTACAACTTGGTTACCAGGTCTCCTCAGCTTGCAAGTGCTACCCACAGGCGAATTTTCCACTGCTGGCAGCTGGCAAACTTCGCGGACATGGGATCCAGACATCGGAACCTTCTGACGTCCGTTAGAGTGTAGAGTGTAGATTATGCTCAGGGTGAATAGCCGACCTAGAACAGCACTACCGGACTGCCGGAAAGGGGTTATGGCTGAACGTTTCCAGTCTCGGCGAATGTTAATTTTTGGCACCCAGGATGGTCAAGGATGTGATGGTCTCTGTATCTGGCTCATGTACATGTACGCGTACATGTATGTATGCATGTATGCATGTATGCAAGTATGCATGTATGGATGTATGTATGTTTGTATGCATGCATGTACGTGTTTGTATGCATGTATGCGTGTATGCAAAATAAATGAATGCCTGCGTGCATGTATGTATGTATGCATGTGTGTGTATGCGGGTATGCATAAGTACATGCATCTGTATGTGCATGTGTATACATGTACGTACATGTGTATGTGTATGGACACGTACATGCACATACATGTATGTGCGCGGTACCTATGTATGCATGTACCTATGCATGTATGTAACCATGTTCGTATATGCATGTTTGCAGACCGCATGCCTATACACACGTGTCAATTCATGTGCACATGTTAAGACATAGGTATGTGTGTTTGTTTGTATGTATGTATGCATGTATGTTTGCAGGTGTGAACGTTTACATGTGCATTTCACTGACACGAACATTTGTGAGATGAGGATTTCAATCTACTTGCATTGCATACTACAGCATCGGCCCTGCCATGCTTTTCGCACGTTGTCCGAAGACAAACTGGGGCAAACGACAGCGATCCACCCTACAGTTGATGATATACATCCAGCATTACCTCAAGGACCCTAAACTATGGGAATTATGGTATGTTCCTTATTATGGGTGATGCAGGATTTCTACCATCAACCCTAGTTGCAACGGAGGCTCGAGCATGCTGGCAGCAGGAATGTGGAGACAAAGGGCCGGAGAGAGGGAGCTTTGAGCCACTCTTTGAGGGGTCCTTTTTCTTAAGGGTGCCGTAATATATTGGGGACCCAAAAAGGGACCCTAATTTAGAGAACTACCCCTTTTTAGAAGGGTGCCGTACTGTATTGGGGACCCAAAAAGGGACCCTAATGTAGAGAACTACCCATATATCACTGGGTGCCTTCGCAACAGCCTGGAAAAAGGCCCCTGGCATATGAGCATCAGGCGAACAGGCAACGATCGCAGAATGACAGCAACATCCCGCAACTGCAACACACTTACCCCAAGCCCGAAGCCTAACCAGAAGCCACAAATACGAGGTCCCTCTTTTTGCGCAGGATGCTCTCGCTCGGTGTCGGCTGAGGCTGCGGTGCCGAGAACGAAACCTCAAACATCTGACAAGCCCTACTGTAACTCCTACAGAATATAGAACTCTCTATAGAAAGCTTTTTCAACCCGTGTTTTGACAACCCGTCTTTTGGAAAACCTAACCCTAAACCCTAAACCTCTAAACCCCTAGACCCTAAACCCCGCTTCATATGCAGTGCGCGCGAAGTCAAGTGAGGAAAGGATAGAGCTCAAGCCGTTTGCTCCGCTGGCCATCGCGCGCCTCCTCTGATTTCCTAGGGTTTATGGGGGTTTGGGGTTTGGGGTAGGGTTTAGGGGTTTAGGGTTTAGGGGTTTAGGGTTTAGGGCATTTAGGGTTTAGGGTGGCAGGCGACACCCTACCTGGACCCGAAACAACCTGCCTTTGTAGGGTTCTTTATTAAGGTTCCCCTATAAGTCCTCAAGAAAGTAGGTTATTTGCGGTTAAGGTAGCTCCTATATAGTGGCTTGAAAGGCTTTGAAATCAGTCATCAGAGGCTTAGGTGAAGAGTTACAAGGGCAGTTCTCTAAATTAGGGTCCCTTTTTAGGCCCTGATTATCAGCAGCGGTCTACATCAACAACTAGGGCCTTTTACAGGGTGTTCTGGGGTTGTGGAAGGTTTTTTGAATAGAGACAGCCCTGACATACAGTATGGGCCTTAATATTTGGAAAAGGAATTGGCGGTACGCTACCACGGCATGTTCTCTAGTTGCTAAAACCTCTGCCTTACCTTGGGATTGAGGTGCCAGGGATGCTCCAAATCCTCTGCACCAACACCACCTCCACCATTGTCATCTGGATCCACAGCCAACATGTTCAGCATGGTGTCTTTCAGTTTTCCTGCCTCTGCTTGAGGCTGCTCATCTTCCGTCTGGTTCATCAGCCGATACATGGCCGAGAGGTTCACAATGTCATGTGCAGAGGTCTCGTTGCATTTTCGCAGAATGCTACAGCGCACACCGAACAGCACTTTTGGTTCATGGATTTCTCGCACACGAACCATCCTGCTGGCACAAACATCACCATGCATTGGGGGACAATCATCTTGTGAAGCGCACCTGGCTTCTTCTAAAACGCAGCCCGAATCTTGAGTTCAACGCCAACTGAAGCCAGTTTCCAGATCTTGAATCCTCCTGTCAAAGAATCCAAGCTAGCTTCCAGAGTAGCCTCTTCAGAACGGGGTAGTCACAAGGAACGCCAAACAGAGAAAAAGGGTGGACTGGGAGCCCTTGAAGGGGAGTCCGGCTTTGACTCTAAATCCGAAATCCTCAAGACCAAGACCTCTTAAGCCTAGCCTCACAAAACCGAATCAGACAGTATTCCCTTGAAGGCCGGTATATGACTAGAGGATGCTCTATCCAAAAAGCCCTATTGAATTGTCAAGGCCCCTGCTCTAAACGCTATAAAGGCCCTGTCAGGCCCCGAGTTCAATCTTAAAGGAACGCTTCCATATCACCTAAAAACCCAAAAACCGCCGTTTCAAAGACCTGACAAACACCGGATAAACATCCCGAAGACTAATTCCCAACCCTACACCACAAACCCCTATACCCTCCCTACAAAAACCCTAGCACAACTTTATGAAAGACGTCCTCACAGTCGACTGCCAACTCCATCGAGCGAACGAAGAGGACTGGCAAAGGTTTCGACGGTTCCTTTACGCGTTCGCCTACGGATTCTGTAAGCGTTCCTGGTTTACGTTTCAACTTTGAAATAAGGTTCCCATACGGGCGTGCAGGGTTTAAGTCAGGTTCAAGGTTCACGTCGAAAGGCCATGAATTCATTTTTGTTGGCGTGCTTCGGGTTTCGGGGATAAGGAATTCTTCCGTCGGTTGAGCAGTTAAGCTGGGTGAAATTTACAGGTTCCGGGCAGCAGTAGGAAATTTACGGCCTCTTTGTTGTGAGCCCCAAAGACTACCCGACCTCTTGAACATGACGGGCCCTTGTGTAGACCCTGGCAGAACTGTGAAGATTTGTGTGATTAAGAGCCCCGGCAAAGTTTACTGTACCCCCATTACCAGTTGCCTGAGCTTCACATCGTTCCCTCAAAGCAGCTGAATGCGGGATGGAGCAAATATTAGCAGACAAGCAGCCAAGGTGTATGGTAAGCCCACCGAGCCCCCAAATCCCTGAACCCTTACACCCTAAACCCCTAAACCCTAAACCGCTACACCCTAAAGCCTAAACACCAAATCCCAAGCCCCAAGCCCGCATTCCTCAGATACCGAAATCCCTAAACCTTACTTCCCAAAGACCCTCAAATCTCGGAAAGGCGAGCTGCCCACGGCGAAGGAGAAGAGGAGCTTAAGGTCTTGAAGAGCTCCTTCGAAGGCCTCTTGAGGTTTAGGGGCTTAGGGTTTTAGGGCGGGTTTAGGGGGGGGGTTCAAGCTATTTTCTAATGTGCCCCTTATTTCTTCATGACTGCATGCTTTAGTGTGTTGTCTGGGATGTTGCTGTTTTGCGGGCTTTAGGTGCTGATTTCGGTTCTCTGCGACCTAGGGCTAGGGCTTCGGGTACTTTGCACATGAAACTTCAGAGTTTGGGCCTAAGGATTCATGGCTAGGCTTCTTTCGACAGCCAAACACCAGACGATATCGACAATGGATCTGATTGTCCATATGTAGGGTTTCACCACTGAAATGAGGAGTCACATTCATCTGCTGTAACACAGAGCCGACACGATGCTACTTCACATGATGCCCCTACCCGAACTACCCGACCCCCCAAACCACATATGCAAACACGCGAACAGACAGACAGGCAGACAGGCAGACGGCCCGTGGACAGACAGACAAGGCTTGATTAGACTAGGTTCGCACAGAAATAGTTTAGATAAGGCTAGATTTAGACTAGACTCACGAGCTTAGATTACATCAGAGTAGATACAAAGATAAATTGACAGATCGATGGAACGAAACCCAAAGACATAGCCAGATTCAGTCGCAACGGATGCACAAATGGACGGCAGCAGCCGGCAGGCTGGGCCGGGCTACATACCTGGTTTGCAAGCACACATACGTACATGCATATAATTTAATCACACTCATTCATTCAGACATGCCTCCGCATGTATGTATGCAGGAACTCATCAATAAAGTATACGCATGCGTATTGGTACCCACATCTCATCTAGCTTTGTATACCCATAATATAGGGGCCCTCATAACTTGGAATAGGGTTTTGGTGCCCATTATACCAGAATTACAGTTTAACAAGGAACCCCCCCCCCCCNNAAAAAAAGAGAACGGTATAGGTAATTCAATAGACCCCTATATTATACCCTTCATCCCAGAGTCCCCTGATCTCTAGGCGCATGAGAAGGTCGGCCCTGCGGCCCTGCACCACACAAAAATCCTGTTCCCTGTACCCCATTGCCAAACCGCATGCACCGTAAACCCGAAGAGTAGGATCCTTGATGTCGTAAGGACCCCTCAATTCCAAGCAAAACCGGCTCTAAACCCAAAAAGCATCCTTCCGCGTGAGGAGCACTTCCACAATAAAGAAGCCATGTCGTTCCCCTCCCCCCCGGCCCCCCCCAACAAATAGCCTCTTCCTCGCTGCTTTGCAGCGCTTCAGTGGCGAAGACCGCGGGCAGGCAATGGCGATAGCGGAAACGAGAGCGGGGATCCTGACCCAATCATGCCGGGCTTCCCTTAAAGGAGCCCTCAAACAGAAACCCTTAAAGGAACCCGGAAAGGAG
>CAJNJA010004314.1:203-18072 GCA_905231915.1 Symbiodinium necroappetens | reverse complement strand
AACCCAAACGGATCCCAAACGCATCGGAAACGCAATCTCCCAGACAACCCCAAACGGATCTCAAAACGCAATTGAAACGCATATTTAGGAATTACAGCATTTCCAGAGTTAGCAGGCGGCAGATTTTCACAATGCTTGAAGCATCGACTTGACGTCAAGCTGCAAGAAACGTCCAGAGTCGGGCTCGATTGAGCCCATTTACCCTTCTTTGACTGTTGAACGACCCCCCTGGAATATACCTGAGGGCAATGCCCGCCCTGCACTAAAAAATAAAAGCTGCAGAACTCGAAAGCCATAAGACTATATACTGCTCCTGGAACCTGAAACTCGCAACACTGAAACCTTGTATCCCGAAAGCCGTGAACATTAACCCTAGCCGTAGCCTAACCCAAGACTGACCCCAGACCTTCATAGACAAGGGTCACCGCATCTTACACAAGTCTCAAAACCCAGTATGGCTCTCAAACTTGTTTCCCAGCCCGTCAACCCTAAGCCTGACGAACAGGACGGACTAGGTCAGAGAGATTCGGTCCGTTGCGGGTTTCCGGGATTGAGGCCGGCAGGTCCACAGGAACACTTCATCATGATGAAACTGTCTTGAAACGGCTTGACCTGGTTTGCATGTAGGGCAGCATAAGTCCACTCGTTTCCCGGACCGACTCCCGAATCCCCAACCCAAAACTGACGTGGCAATGGACCCTTCCGGTCCAAATCATGAGGCCACTGACACCCAGCTTTCTCGAAAGCTCAAAAACGATCGAGTTCTGAATTTGGGGTTGGGGTGTAAAGAGGTTTCTCAAAGCATGCTTCCTGCTCTCACTCAGACTCGGGGCTGAAACGTGAAGCCTTGAAAGGATTTCATGACGGGTCTGCAGGGAGCATCCAAGCCCTCTTGCTCGCTGAACCGAAACTTAGAATGGAGTTGGGGTCGGCAAAAAGCCTACAGCTCAAGATTAGAGTTCTCAATCAGCATCCATCTTCGACTCCTGAACTGCAGCCCGTAACAAACCCTTCAACAACTGTTTCTATCTCAGAGCCGAAATGCCTTCGAGCCCACAGTGACCCAACACAATACTGATGGTCCCGTTTTTAGGCGGCCACCAGGGCGCAGAATCTTTTTCACGGGGCTGAGGCCAGCACATTCCGGGTATCTTGGTTCGAGAGCCTGAAGTCCTTGAAAGTTGGGTGAGGGTTTGAGGCTTGGGGTTTCGGATTTCGACAGGCTTGGTCTTTGAGGGTTTCATGTTCAGGGGTTTGAGAGGTTGGGCACGGTTGGGCGACTCAGGGTGTGGAGGGGTCCGCAGCATGCCTTTCGGTTGCGTGATTGTGGGTCGAGGGCTCAGGGTCAAGTATGCCCCGTCATCCACTCGAATCCGAGCTGGTTTCAGCGAAGCGAAATGCCCGAGGCCAGACCAGAACTGTGGGTGGTGTTGAGGCTTCTGATGCTGCGAGGTGTTGTCAGGATCTCGACTTTGTCAATCCCAAGCCCTCAGTCCCGAACGCGGGAAACGAAGCTGGCACCTAAACACGCAGACAGAACTAACACAGTTTGCACCAGCTGCTACAGCTCAGAAGTCCGATTTCATGAAGGCGACGCTTAACCTGAACCTGTGCTCTGAACCCGAAACCAAAAGTCTTCATTAAACCTCTGCTCAGATAGCTGTGCCCTTTGACGTTTGTTTTTCTATGTGTCGGGTATTCGGCATTCATGCACATGTCGGACCTCCAAGTCAAACTTTGCTCCAGGATGACGGCATGTGGGAACACAACTAAACCTTGAGCTCCAAGTCCGAAGCCTTGCTCTTCCTTTTGGAAGGACAGGGAACGGCTTCCAGTGTCGAGGGAGATCAGCGGTGACTTTGGCCTTGAAGATGTATAGTCTTCAGGGTGTGGGGCTTACGATCTTCGAGCTTGGGTTGGGCGAGGGCGTATAGGAGTATAGGCTCTATAGGCCCTCTCTGCGTGCTGTCCTGCTAGGAAGTGGTATGTGTCCACTTCTCCATGTAACCTTTTGGGTGTGCAGTAGTTTTGTCTTCTGAACTTCGTCTCTGTTGGAGAGACAGCGTGGGTAATAGTGGGCAATGTACTTCATCGGCTATGTGATCTTCGCCTCTGATAGCTTGTAAGACACACACACACAAAAAAAAACACACACACACACACGCGCGCGCGTGTGTGTATGTATATTGGATTCCAACACATAGGCGCGACATACGTACTACATTACTACAAACACGCATACATACTCTATACATACCTTAACCTTACTTCTACATAACCGTATTCCCTTATTCATATTCCACCTATTTACATACATACAGATTTTTGTGTGAACCTATTCCTTAAATATGGTTAAAAGTTGTTGTAGGTATTTAAAGCGCGCGTGCGTGAGAGTGTGTGTGTGTGTATAGTCTGTGTAATCGGTACTTCGGTGAATGTATAACCATGTATATACACTGGTCAACTATGCAGCACCAGCCCGCCCACAGAACAGGACGGGATTGATGGCACCTCTGACGATGTTTCTGGCAGTACACAGCATTGCCCATGCCCGTAGAGTTGCCAGCTTGTGTGCCTATTTGCGGGTTTCTTTCTGTTCGCACAAGGCAATCGCCATCTTCAAGTTTAGACCGTAACACCAAAAAATATTTCTTCGACTGCGAGACCCTCTACCAGATCCCCACCGCGAAACCTTGCACCCATGACTGGCACTTCGACTCTCGCCACATGTTCGGTCGAAGGGAGCTGGAAGTCAAAGTGCATTTTCGTGGCCGTGTTGGTGGCTGCTTCAATCCATGGGGAAATAGCATGGGTGCGACGGCCCACAAAACGAGACTCGGGATTTTCTGAACCCACGCAGATTGGATCGGAAAGGTGCCCTGCGTAGAGTTTCTGTGTTCATAAATGAATAAATGAGTGCAAAGGTCTTCGTCATGCGTTCGGCTGCGTGACCAGTGTTGGAACTTGTAGCACGATGTTCACTTGGGACCATGTTCAGGAAAGGACGGCCATTAACAAAGCTTCACAAATCCCAGCTCTGAAAACTGCAGTCCGAAACAGGATTTGACCAAAAAGCTTGAGCTTGACATCCGAGGTCCTGCGGGGGCCCTTTGCCGTAAGGCCCGGTCTCCGCGTTTGAGTTCAAGGTTTCGCGCTTCCGCCTTACTAGCTAGGGTCAGCAGCAAAGCTCCTTTGTCGAGGGGGATCTTTCGGCAACCGACGTTACAACCACGGACGCTGACGCCAAAGCCATCCCGCCAGAAACGATAGCGTGTCTGTAGAGCGAGCCAGAAGCATGTTTTACAGCTGCTTAATCAAGATTCACCGGGTCCGCTCGCCAGCTGGGGATGCCAGAAGAAAGCGCCAGCTTGACATTCAGTGAGATGAATTGAGGTTTGAAGCAATCCACACTCCGATGAAGCTTTGTCGAAACGCTGTCGCTCTTGATTCACTCACCCGGCAACGGCAAAAAACAACCGATGTGCTCTTGGAAATGACGGTGTTGCCTGCCCATGGTGATTTCGTGGCTGGTTCGGGGCTCCGTTTTGTGCAGTAACGTGTCGGTTCTTTCGTCACTTCACGTTTCGAAGCTGTAACATGTCAGGCACAAGCAAT
This sequence comes from Symbiodinium necroappetens, assembly GCA_905231915.1. NCBI lineage: Eukaryota > Dinophyceae > Suessiales > Symbiodiniaceae > Symbiodinium > Symbiodinium necroappetens. The sequence continues at coordinate 14,457 of CAJNJA010004314.1, read as the reverse complement.
GCTGGAGCTGGCAGAGGACCCCTGAGATGCTTTAGATCATAGATCTGGGAGCGATACCCTGCATCTCGAAGCCTCCAAGCCTGCAACTGCGGCCTGTAATCTACCAGGGCTTGATGCAGAGGAAAGGTTGGCAAACAGAGGTTCTCCGTTCTTGGTTTAGGGATGGGTGGTACGTTTGGAGCATAAAATTTGGGCTTCGTTAGACATGCACCTTCAGCTTTGTTCTACTGTACTGGATCCATCAACCAAGCCACCCCCAGACCCCAAACTTTGGAAAGTATATTCCAACTGTAGGAAGCTAGCTAACACACTGGACACAACAGGACATCGAGGCCCTCCGTGCAGCGGAGAAGGCCGGTCAAGTTTGGAAGAGGGGGGTAGAGGAAGATGGATTGCTGGACTTGGAAGATGTCGCACTGCTCTCTAGTGCTTGGAAGGTTTTGGCTGAGCGTTTGGTGGCTATCGGCATCGCAGGGTGTTCATGGTTGGGGGGCTCCATGGTACAGGTGTGAGCCTTCAGTGTCAGATTCAGGTTAGGAGATGTGTGGAGGCTTCAGGATTCAGGTCCTTCAGATGGAAACTCCGAGCCCAAATCCTCCACGGAAAAACTCATTGCAACGAGCACCGCGGCACTGCTAGCACATCTACTTTCATCCCCCCGTTGACTTCACATATTGGGTGGCCTCCGACCGGAGGCGACCTGCAGCAGAGTTCGACATGTCAATTCAACTCTGGCTTGGTTTAGACTTGGAACTTTTTCGCGGCGTGATACCACAAACTTAGATTCAACCATGAGGCTCTGACCTTCTGCGAGACGAAACCTGATATGACCTGAAAGCGCCCGAGGCAGTTAACCTTTGCCACCTTTCCTTTCGCAAAGCCTGGGAAGCTCAGGCAGGGGTGCGGCCGTGGGTTCCAAGAAGTTTATTAGAATGAGGAAGGCGAATCCGTTTGGATGTCCTCGGCGGTCGTGACGTGAGTGCAAAGCGGTCGGTGATCGCCTATGGTCTTCAGGGTCCGTGGACCTTTGGAGTGGTGATTCATGCTTGGGTTTTGGCACTCTGGCGGCCATCCAAGAAGAACGGAAGCTGATTCTCGCCTTGCATTCACGAGGCTCTAGTGGTGCTGGCAAAGGCAAAGCTGCAACTCGGTCGGCAAGCAGCAGGAGGTCTGAGTTCCCCCACCATCGATTTTTCTTTTGCATCTTCATCTTGTGATTCGTGGACTTCATGCTCAACGCGATCCGCCTGCAAGTTAGAACCGGACAGACATTGACATAGAATTAAGCGCCGAGATATGCAAAGCTTGCCGAGATCCGGTCCAAACGTCGTCTGGGATTTTGAGAAAGCTCGCAAGCCTCACGCGTTAACGTTGTCGTTGTCAAGATGTAGATCTCGGAGCCGTGGATGCTGCTGATACAGACGATCGGCAAGACCTTGATCAGTCGGCACCGTTTCGTCAATCATCATTACCATCATCTTGTTCGTCACCACTGTCAACTTCTGATACCTCCTCGTTGATCATTGTCCTTATTTATCCACCTCCATATCATCGTCGTCGTCGATGTCGTCTTGTCTTTTGCGTTTACTGATCGCTCACATGTTTGCTTCTGTCGCACCAGCGGTTATTGTCGTCGTCATTATCGTAGAAGGTCTAGAAGTGGTGGAAGGAAGTGGAGCAGAAAGAACACTTGAGGTTTTCTGGTTGTTAAACTTGCGCCTGCATTGAGGTGAGGGTTTTCGGAGTGCTGGGTGCAGCTACAAGTCCGAACTCTGCAGGGTCGTTTGCGAAGAGGGCGACATCAATCACACCATCGTCAAGGCAAGGGTTGGTGGGTGCCTGTAGGCCCTAGAGTCCAAAATGCATTGTGGCACGAATCCTCGTATTTCAGTTGAGGTCTGGGGGCTTCTGGTGAGCGGTCACGACGTTTGGAAGCTTGGGTTTCGGGTTCGAGGTCTGGGACTGCATTGGTTGCTGCCGTCCGGTCGGAAGGATCCTCAGAGCTGTTCTTGTTCGTTAACTGCTGCTGTCTGCTTTGGCTTGCCTTTCGAAGTGTGCCTTTTCAGCCATTGTTGCTTAGATCTCAAAAACTTTTTGCGCATTGACATGTGCAGGAATGCCAGGACAGTCCGTTCCTGATTCCTGTCTGACATGATGCTTTACCTTCGCTAGCCCGTTCATCTACAACTCCGTCTCACAGCAGCGACGGCGAGAGTGGGGACCAGAACGGAGACGACGAAAGTTGTTACCGTTGCCACCAGCTACTGCTGCTGCTGCTGCTGTTGCTGCTGCTGCTGCTGCTGCTGCTTTCCTGTCAGCATCGGAGTTTGGAAAGACATCGAGTGTTTCCTTACAGGCTACCGGGCCTGCTCACAGCGAAGGTTCTGGATCATTTGTTTCAATCCCCAAGTGACTCGCTGCCTTGAGGTGACGCAGCTCGCAGCGGAGCGAGTGGCTCAGCAGCGTCCACACCATCGAGTTCTGATGGCCGAGGCCTGCAACAACCTAAGAGTCTAAGAGTAATAGCCGAGCCCTCAGCGTTGGACAACGACGAACACGAGCACAAGCACAAATGCAAGGTGCAGCCGATTTCAAGTGCATGCTGCACCGAAGTCGGTAAATACGGCTTCCTGTTAACATCGTCCTGTTGGTTTCCGGCTATGCAAGAACAGAGCTTACATGCTACGCATCATGCACAGTTGCAGAGTAATGGGAGTTTGCGGTCTAGGGTCCTTCCTTTCTAAAATCAGGCGAGACATGTCCTCCCAAGCAGCTGTGTTGTTAGAGCATCATGAGCTGTAAGTGCAGCTGATGGCTTACACGTGGAAGATTCTCCGCAGTACCACTGCAACGCATGGCACAGCGCAACCCATGTCTCATCTGTGCCCTGTAAATCCTGCTGCCAGCCCTGAGCCCTGAAACTACCTTTGTGCGTCTACTCCAGGTTTGTTTGGCGAGGCGTCTTCCCACAAGCTTGCCATTGACCGTAAACCTCGAAGGTCAAGTGTTGAACCTCATGACAACCTTCGTCATCGCCATTGTCATCACCTGCGCCATCATCACCATCATCATCGTCGTCATCATCATCATCATCGCCATTGTCATCATCATCATCATCATGATCATCATCGCCATCGTCATCATCATGGTCAGCAGCGCGTCTGCCAAAACCTTAGCGCATCCAAGCTTGCCTCTTCAGCGGAGAGCCCTTGCAGGCACTTCTGACCATGTCCTTGGCGTGCCATGGCTGAAGCCTGCGAATGACCATATACACCAGCTGAATCCCGAATAGTCACACTCAAAAATGTGATATGTCTGTTTACACTGTCCCTGAAATCCCGAGCCCGGATCGGATTCGAATTTCAGCTCCCCGGCAACATGTGTCGGGCCCATGTAAGAGACTCGATATCCCAAAGTTCATCGTCCCCCGATAGCCAATTAAATCATGACAGCATAACTGCTGCATGACCCTTGTCCAGTAATTGAACGCCTCCATAAGAAATTGGCAAACACCTGCACCGTTTGTCATAAAATCAGTTGAATCCGTCGGGCGGATGGCTTGCGCGAGCACTTCGATTGCTCAGCGTGGGCTTTCAAGGCTTGGCCTTCGGTGGGTCCACAGTAGGCCGCCCGAACCTGAATTTCCCATCTAGACGAGGGAGAACCACCTACGTCATTTGATCATTGGCATTATTTTCTTGAGTTCACCGCTTCAGGCTCATTCGCTCTGACGGCTTGCGGAGCGCTCTGCAAGCTGCAAGAGATCTTGGGCCAATATTATGGCTTTTCCACCTGGCTGCTGCGACTGCCCTCCTTTGTGTTTGTTCATTGGCATGACAAAAAACATCATCACTCCGAGCACCATCGTAGTTTGTACTACAATCCAGTTCGTATTGCTTCTGCTGTTAGATGTGTATCACCGGCACATGTCATATCCACTATTGCGCGACTAACTTTTGTAACCGTTATTGCCATCCAGGAACACGACAAGCGAAGCTCTGCGAGCCTCACCCTGAATCCAGAGTCCCAGAACCTTCGATTTACATCCTGAAATCCCGACGAAGGATGCGCAGGTCTTCTTCAGCAAAGCTGGGCAGGCCGTTGTCTGGTCTTTCTTATCAGGGTGTGAGGTGGGAGGGGTGATCTGAAGTCTTGTGAACTAAACGAATCAGAGCTTTTGGAGTTGTCTCCATACAAAGGATGAAGCGGCATTGCCGTCTGCTATGGTCTATGATCATTCGGCTCCTCGAGCCTGCAAGATGAAACGCTTCGAGCTGAATGATGTCAGCGTTTGAATACGATTGCTCAGGGCCTGCGGCCGAAACTGCATGCTTTCTCAGAGTCAATGAAATCTACAGCTTTGCTTCTCGCCTGGCATGATTGGGATGACCCTAAATCACGATTTGTTTTCCACCGAGGAAATCGACATCCTCACATCCTTCGTTGCACATTCTCCTCGCAAAAAGCATTTAACCTTAAGCCTTAGATCCGAAATGAAAGTTAATACCCCTGCACCCTGATTAGAGCCCGCATTCTAAATCCTGCTGGCAACTGTCTATACCCTCATTCCTAAACTCTAAACCGTGGACTGGTCAGGCCTCGCGGGCAGCCCGTGCTCAGCTCGCGCTAGCAGAGGCCGAGGTCTGCTGACCAAACTTTCCACTTGGTGCTAGTTGTAGGTTGTCAGCTCGTTGGGGTATCCTTTGTGACAATGGATATGGGTAGTACCCATTGAGTTTCTGCAAATTGCGAGTCGAGCGGCCTGGCAAATGGTTCGTATCCGGAGCTTTTGACTTTTGATAAGTTGAAAGTTGTCCAGGGTCATATAAGAGAGGCTTGAATGATGTCTTTCTTGAGGTCTTTCCTGTGTGTGTTTAATCGAATACAGACCGGCTTTTGCCACAGGGACTGCGCAAGAGCTAGGATACCATGCAAGTCCGAGTCCGACCAGGAGCCTCTGGCCGCTTGAGGATAAAGTCGGACAGAGGTCGACGGAACCGAGTTCTGTGGCGGAACACTCCCAAATCGATCCCTGTTGAACTCAGCCGGCCTCAACCCTTTGAGCCTCCAATTCCAGAGGATGTAGCAGAAATCCTTGGCCTTGTCCACCAAACTCTGCAACCGGAAACCTCCAGGGGCATAAAACACATCCTTGATGTCGCCTGCTGAACTCGAAAACTTAATGCCCAACGACACACCAAAAGAGACTAAGATTCCAGCCCGCAAGCTCTAGTCGTAAACTCTTAAAGGTTCAAATTGCTGGCTTCGTCTGCGAATTTGGAAAGTCCGACAGCCATTCATAATACTGAATCTGAGTCATTACTGTAGAATGCTCATGAATTGTCCTTGCCTCTTCGATTGCTCCGAAGGTTGGACTGGGTCGAGCAACTCAAGCAAAAGAGGACGCTGAAGAGGCAGCTCCTGTTTAGGACGAGGGATTTTGGATTCGGGTCTGGTGTTGCAGGATTGCGCCCAATCTGCTGTGATCCGCGTACGGTTTAGACTTCAAGGGTTCGGGCTCAATGGTTTGGATTGCAGGTTTAAGGAAGGGGGTTGAGGCCGTGGGGACTGTCGTGTCTTGGTGGGTGTCGGATGGTTTAGTGGGTTTCGTGTTTGGGTTGTGATTCTGAAAGTATGGCAAGCCCTCACTTCGCTTGAGGTTTGGAGTTTTCTTGCTTAGAAGATGCCTCGACAGCCGGGCGAAACTGAGAAGACTCGGAAGCTCAAGAGCAGGCGGCTCCCTCCGCCTGCCTGCTCTAAATAATTGTAGCATGGATAGCTGTCTGACCTTAATCGGAAGAGGCGGCCAAGATCCTGAAAGAGATTGAAGACTTCAACGGTCCTGACCTCGACGCCTTGATTGTTTTGATGGTTCGGAGACTGTGCGCGATCTGAATTATTCCTCGGCAGATGCTTCAATTTCCTTCCATGGCTGAAGGAGGATGCCTTTGAGTTTGCGCAGATGCTGACATTTCAGGGGAGGAAGTTGAGATTTAGAAGATGCGAGCTCGCTCGCCCACGCACCCCCTTGCGAGCAGCAAAAGTTTCCACTGAGATGGCCATTTCCTTCTGTAAAACGCCACACTGCCAAATCAGAATCTGGATGCAAAGACCCGAAAGAATGCACCTCCAACGCCCAAACGTTTTCCATTGAGTTTCGACTTTCGAGGATTTGAGGCTAAGGTCTTGATGTCGCAGATGTGGGCGATTTCCGCTCAGACATGTTGCATCTCCTGTGTGCTTCCTCCCGGGTTTAAGGCAGTGGATTTGGTGAAGTTGTTTCTCCTTACTCGGACTGCGAGCTGTGGCGATGGAGATCAAAACTGCGTATTCAGGAAGCATTGTTTGCTTGACCCGAGTGTTCGCTCATTACCTCGCACTGTCTGTAATATTGACGAGGACGTGAAACCTGGTGTGTTCAAGACTAACTTCGTTTGTGTCTGCACGCGGCCCTCCCGGGCCGAGGATATCAATGCTAAAGGGGGGTGCACTGTGAATACTAGTTCCCTGACTAGTGGAAGCGCTGCAAGATTTTCTAGAAGCTGCCGGAAGGATCCTGCGTTTCTTTTAAATTTAAGATTTCGGCTCAACAGCTGGCCGCTTCTCTCGGTTGTCTGCCACAAGTGGTTGACTGCGTTTAGCCGGTTACCTTAAACGCGAACCGTGGTATCGAAGGGCCCCAGTCATCCTCATGCAGGTCTCCGCTCGCCCCTGAACCACCGTCCAGAACCGCAGTTTTTCCATCACAAAGCCGCAACCGGTTTAAGAGACTGCTAAGGCCAAGATCGTGCATTGGACATCCTGGATGCTGCGCACCAGGTGGCACAGTTGTCCTGTGTTCCATCATTGCCGAGTCTGCTGCTCCTAAGTCGAGCAACCCCAGGAAGATTTCGAAGGCGACAAAAAGTCTTAACAGCGACAATGATGCCAAAATGCCGACAATGCCACACATTGTTAGCTCAAACATGTGGACGCGGAGGCCAGTCAAATGTCTAAATCCGGAAAGCATAACTCTCCAAAACTGAACCTCGGAAATCCGGAAACAAGCTAAAACAAAAACTTCTAGAGTGGGATTCGCTTAGATAAGATCCTAGCATCGCTGAATTTTCAGTGGTGCGGTCCTCCCTCTCTGGGTTCTTGCCCTCCGGACAAGTCGCGCAGTTGGGGATTCTTTCTTTGTCATGGCGTTTAAGCTATCGGGGCTTCTGAGGCCTCGTGCGAATCTTTTGAGGATTGGGCTTTAAGTGATTTGGAAGCCTTACAGCGTAGAGCTGTTCGTCAAGCTACATGGAAGACACTGTACCGGTTGCACGACCGGGTTCGGGCTCAAATCCTCCAGGCACTGGGGCTCCCGACGCGTGCGGACATCGCTGCGGAGGAGCAGAGGAAGCGGCAGGCCAGGGAGCTTCGGGCATTTCGGGCTCGCGAATGGCTTCGCGTTTGCCAGAAGCTGAGCGGGTTTCGCACTTGGGGTCTTCGCTTGTGTCCTGTATGTAGTTCAGGCTTTAGTACATAGTTGTAGATCATCTGGTCTTTGTGTTTTGCGAGTACTTCGAGGAATGGCAGCATGTCGGCGACACAGGGAGTGATTCCATCCACTTGCATCTAGGCTCTTTGTTGGCTTCGCTACGCCAGAATAGAATTCTTTGTTGGGTGTGATGAAGATTTGGAGCAAGGCTGTGGGCTTGGGTGTTGTGGAGTTATGATGAAATTTGTTCAAGGTATTCGGTCTTTAGGGCCTCAGATCTTGAAGTCTTGGGCTGGAGAGCTGATGGACGCTGTAGCTTTTACAACGAAGAGGCTTTCCGGCTGCAGGGACTTACAGACGCTCTCGGGACCATGTACGGGCCTGGCGGCCTAGCGTAATCACTGAAAAAAACCTACAGGAGAAGCTCCGTCTACAGCAGCAGCCTCTTGGCACACTGAGGTGTTGGAGTCAATTTTCAGAGATGCCGCGGTTGGATTCATGCTTGAGTGAGGTTTTTGTCTTGGTTAAACGGCAGTTTTGCTAGAGCCTGCGCATGCCTCCTGAGCAACTGACTCGAGCAGATCACATGTATGTGACCACAGCAGAACACGTGAAAGCGCATGCAGGCCAAGGCCAAGAGTACATTCTGAAGCTTATTTCCCACATTGCTGCTTTGGACAGACGTCCCAAGGCCCTAACCGTATATCTGACAGGAAAGCCGGCCTGTAAGCCTTACTGCGAAACTTCGCTTACAGGGCTCTCAAGCCTGCTTGGTTCTTTGCCGGAGCAATCAAGCGCTCGCGACGTGCCTAAACCCCAAAGTTCGCAAAAGCCGAAAAGCCTTCCGAGAAAAAAAGTTAGAAAGGTCACGGGCCAGCTCCCCTACAGTTGCAAGGTCATATTGTTGACCGTGTTGGGTCTAGCATGGCGGTTTGTAGGCTTTGACGGATGACGTGATTCCACAAGAAGGTTTGGGATGCATGAGTTCAAGTGAAACTGAACCCCCTCTGCCCACACGGGATTATGTTTACGTGCACAATTGTCAGACCCAAACGGACTTCCTTTCAGCACCCCTGCTGAATTTTGAGGTCCCTGCCGGGTTCAGTTTAGATGGTCCGAGAGCCTATTTTACCATGAGCTTGAAATATGGAGGCAGTGGGCTCTGCAGCAGCTTGGCAGTATTGCGACGCAGAGCTAGTGGCACTGCAATTTGCAGTGGTATTGTGGGGTTGAAATTTTTTGTGTGTACCAAAAGCCATAAAGCCATAGCCCCATAGCCCGGACGTCACTGTGCTCCGAGCTATAAACTCCAACATTTTCCGTCCGATACTTGAGCCACAGCCGTCGAACAACTCAAGCCCTGAACCGGCAGTTGTTCATGTTCCGACTGCGAGGAGTTTAGTTTTCAGCGGATTTAAGACCCCTTTCAGTCCTGTGTTCAGGGTTTCAACAGCATACCTAGTCGCTTGCTTGGGCTATGAATCCAACTCTGCAGCCCGACTGGTTGATCCCTGTCAATATCGAGGTACTACCAGCAGCAACAACAGGGTGGGGGTGGCGCGCCGCCACCCATGATGCCACAGATGATGCCGAGTCCGGTCCTCAGCCCTGGGATCAGGGAAGCAATGATTGTCTTCGGACTGGTTCGTTCTTTGCCGGTTCGATTGGTGGTTCGGAGCTTTCGGAGTTCAGGTTGACAACGTCAGCTCCATGCGAGCTGCAGTAAGGTGACGTTTCTTGTGCCATGCACAACCCGGCCAAAAAATCAAAGCCGGGTTCTCATTGACGTTTTCGGGACCCTGGACAGGCACTCGAACCACTACCACCCTACAAACCCCAGAGTTCTCGCTCAGAGGCATGGAAATGCAGGCAGCGCCGCGTGCGAGCTCCGTGGAGAAGGCTCCGGGTTTGAACTTTCGACTCTTTGGGGTTGCAGGCAGCGCTGCGGTCATCAATCTCGCAGTTTCAGGAGTTCGGTTTCGGGGACGAGGTTCAGCCTGAAAAGCTGTTGCGGGGTTAGACACGTAGTCGCATGATCTGCTGTTCAGGCACCCATCGAGCGCGAGAGCAGTCCGCTCTTGCTCCAGGCCGATCATGAGTTTCACAATGAGGGTGAGCCAGGTCTACACCCAGTCACCGGCTGCATAGCAGACCCTATGTATATGTAGCTTCATTCGAGGTGTGTGCATGTGTGTGTGTGTGTCAGAATTTAATTTTCTGCTTCGTTTGCTACTCTTTACATCCAAAGCCCGAGGCCCAAACCCCAAGGCAGCTCCAGTGCATGCAACACAGCCCAGCCCGACGATTGGGACAAAGATCCTTAGGAAGGAAATGTGAGGCTCCGAGTTTCTGCGCCGCCTTCTGTTGGTTTGGACATGTCGGCTTCATGATTTCAGGTGTTGGCCCCTTTACTCAAAGTCATAAGATGATGTTCGTGGTTCCCTCTGCTAGACAGGCGAATTCTTGAAAGCATGGAAACTACGAAACACAGACAGAATTCAAGAGTAAATGTCAGTAACAAAATTAAAAGAAGATTGAAGCAAAAGCAGGATGCCTGACTTCAGGCCCCTCGATTTTGGATTGCGATCTATTCAATGGTTGATTCGTGATTCCGTTTCTGATGGTCACGTCGATCTTTCCAGTCTTATTATCACGTGGATGTTGTTGTGTTGTTTCCTATGTTTGGGTAAAAATCTAGTTTGTTCTTGTTTTGCCAATGTTGTGTTCATTGTGTTGGGTGCTGTTTCCATGTTGGAAATGCCTGTCTGCTTTCAGTTGGAAAATGTATGTCTGTATGTATGTATGCATGCATGTATGTATGTATGCATGTATGTATGTATGCATGTATGCATGTTTGTGTGTATATATATATTCTTCCATGCTGGGGTTTTACTGTTGCTACTTTGTCTTCGGCTTCATTGTTTGATTGTTCATCCGTTTTGGGCATCCCTGTTTTATGAGGGGTTCACGGTCGTGAGTCATAACCAAAAGGAGCAGTAAGGCTCCAGCGTCGGTTGCTTTGACCGTAATCCTACGACTCGTCCTGCCAGGCGGAGATCTTTGACATGGGTTGGGGGTGTTGCGCTTTGGAGATAGGGCTCAGGACTGTCGACAAAGGTGATCCATGAACTTTGAACCCGATTGCCTGAAACGTCGCACAGCCAATGGTGTAGTGGCGAGCCCTAACGTCTCTGAGGCAGGCATGGACAGCGGAACTATCAAGAGCAAGGTCAACCAGGTTGCGGGGTTGAAACTTGAAGCATCGCCTTTTCTAGTGCAGGACCGGGGACAGTGTTTCATGCTAGAGGGCAACTAGCTTTGCATTCACGCGAGCTGCTTCATGGCTTCGGGCTTTGGGTAGGAGTCCAGGCATCTAGATTCTAGATCTACTGAGGAAAAAGACTGTATTCCTCGCGGGCATGGGGATCTCGTGTTGTTACACACTCCCTGCACTTCTTTGGGCTTTTCGATATTGCAGCAAAGACCAGATCTCTACTGACAACGGCGTGCCTTACGACCGACACGAAATTTTGGGAGCGGGAGCTTGAATGCGCGGAAGTCCGGAAGACAATCAATCATCAGCAAAAGGTCAAAAGGATACCCAGCCGTTGCTGCCAAGTCCTCTCTGTGTTTTGGCTGTTAGCTCGGGATTTCTCATATTTCGGTTCAGGACTTGCCACTTACGGGCCGCTTGCAAGTTTAGAGCCACTGCGTGAGTACCTGCTTCAGATCGCATCCGCCATCATGGGCAGCGATGAAGATTTCGAGGCGGATACGCCGCTGATGGAGGCGGGGCACAATTGTGATGCGGGTAGAACAAGAACTCCAACAACATATTTTCGAACAAAATTGCCGGATGGTTGCATTTGCATGCCCTCGTGCTGGAGGTTTATATCAAGCCTGGTTGGCTGCCGTGAGATGTTTATTGTGTGGGGCAAGGTTTCTGATTTGGTAAATAGGGTGTTTGGAGCAGTAGAGTCTTTTGGTCGGGACTCGGGATGAAAGGTTTTCTAGTTTTAGAAGCGTGTTCACCGATTCTCTCGATAATTTAGGGTCTCGATGCTGGCATGGCGTTGCTTAGCTCGCTTGTGCAAAGGATGCCACGAAAGAAATGCTAGATGGGAACGCCACACCGGGAATTCCAAGCTGTAGCGTATCAGTACAGTGGCATGGCAAGCTTGAGCTTCCCTTGCATGTTCTTGAGCAAGCACCCAAAGCCCAAAAGTCAAAAGCGAGATCGGCTCGCTTGGCACGCAAACTCCTAACGGTGATGATCGCGTTTCCTGAGCCAGAAACAGGCCGGGCTAACGTCAAACACTGCCGTCCTTCTTCGCGATGAACTGACAAAGGACCTGTTCGGATCTCAGCCACGTTTCCGGCTGGCTTTCTGTATCTATTTTTCGGCTTAGGCGGTACTGGTTTTTGGTTTGAGATTTGCGTCCGTACTCGCTATCCCCAAATGATGGTTCCGTGTGGATGTCAGGACAATGCCCGTACTGTAGCTTGTGACAAAAATCTACTTTTTATAGACATGGAGCTCTAAGCCCACGAGGAGGCTTTGGAAAGTCTGATTTCTCTTTCCTCCAGTTGCCGTGATGAAATAGTCTCCGGTCGTACAGCTAAGCTCCAGCCATACATGTGTGCCACCCTGCTGCAGCGCTCTTGCTGTCCTTGAACTCGGAGATGACCTTGGCCTGGAGGTCGTCATCCAGTGCTGTCTTGATGTCCAGGTATGTCCCCCTGCAAGGTAATGCTCGACGTATAACTTGCTACCCACCACCGGGGCCCGCCGCAGCCAGGATCTGCGGGACCCGCCCCAGCCGCCGCCCATAAGTGGCTTATCTCCTTCTCGACCTACTCACGGTCTTCGGCGCGTACCTTAGTGGCGGCTACGGAGAAACGGGTTTTCTGCACCGCCAAGCTTCGCATACTCTTCCCCCAAGTCAAGAGCGTGGCTTGGGTGGTCGAGGTCTTCCAGCAAACCTCTGCCGAATGCGCCTTCAAGGCCAACCAGCCCCAGGACTCTGGTGAGTTAATCGGAGGCCTATACATCTCATGCAATTCGACGACGGGGGACCGCTGCGTGCTGCAACTCCCGTTGCCGACGACAAGGCCAAAACGGAAGTGGGATCCCGGTCACACTACCGTCACCCTTAGGCATGTGAACAGCCGGCCGGGTCGGCGACCTGGAGCTCCTCCGAGCTCAGTCGGCGCCTCCTCAAGGTCGCCATCCTCAGCTGGCTCTGGGGGTTCACCGCCTTCTTCCTCGTCTTCATCCTCCTCTTGTGCTTGTGCACCGAAACCGTCGTATGAAAATGCCGTAGCTTCTGCTCATCCTGGGGAGTCGTGGACCGACCGTCCTTCTTCTTCGTGGGACGTGAATCTCTTTCCTCCACCGAAGCCAGTGGATGAAGGCCACGAGCTCGGGATGCTCCACCGAGCCATCCTCTATCCACCTGATGCACCTGAAGAGCGTCACCCTCCACGCTCATTGCAAGGTCGGGATGGGACGCGGTGACCGCGTCCAACAAGGACCACGGGCCTGGTAGCGCACTCGCCGTGCGCGCCTGCCACGGGCGCAGCACTCGCTCTACCTCCTGTTTCCAAGAACAGCCCCAATTGTGAAGGCACAAAGCACAAAGTGCACAGAGCTGCGAAAAGTCAGTCGTACGCACTCCTTCCGTCGCGTGCCGCAGAAACATCCCTCGGCCCTGACATGCCGAACAGTTCCTTGGCAAGCTGCGCACAATCAGTGCCGCAGGCTACAAGAGTAACCTACGACAAAACTGCCGTTAAACTGCCGTGCTCATTTGAGTCAATATTATAATGTAACCAATTAGCAACTGTTAACATGCACAACGAGTACCGTCTCACAGCCACAGTACAAATACTAATACGAATATTGAAACTGATACGGATACTGTACTACTACTAAGACTAATGCAAATACCAATATTTATACTACTTGCTGATGTGAACCACCTGCAGAAACAAATGGAATTGCTCTCAAGCATGACCTACTGGGCCAATTGCCCTCACTGTGCGAGGGCTCTCAAGGCACCTCGTGCGGAAAAAGGCACAGCTACGGATGAATTCACACAGAGATCCAACCCATCAGGGTGGAGTGTTTGATACTGGGTGTGGTCGGCAGCGCTCCCGTGGCACTGCTGACACACTTGAAACTCAACAAACGTGTGCGAGTGCGCGAGCGTGGAACAGGCCTTAGTGCGATGGAGCTTGGTCATTTCCGGTGTTGCAAAGTAACGCGTTGGAGCCCGACTTGTTGTATTGGCGGCGTCTGGGAGCTGCAGCAACAGACTGCGAGCTCGCTGCCTCCTGACCTGCAGAGATCTCGGCATGGATGGCCTGCGCAGTTTGATCTCGAAGGCGCTGCAACTCGCGTGCTTCGAGGGCTCAGGGACAACACACGTGTTTTCGCCTCTCGGCGGGAGATGATACCTTGAAGGCACCATGTGAAGAGCTCCCACACTGCAATTAAGCGGATGCCAATGCAGATGATGGACAATGCCAGCATCGAATCTGCATCGAGCGACACGAGAAAGACAAGTCCTTGTCGTCGTTTGTGGACTGGCTGGCAACACCTACAATGTGAAACAAGGCTAACAGGACAGCGACAGTACTCAGTTGCAGGTCTTGCTGCGCCAAGGTTCTTGTGCCCACAGTTAAGGCTTCACTGCAGGCATGGGCTTCCGTCAGCCGAGCTGTGCCATGCTCAAGCAAACCCCAGATGGCTGCGAGCTCAAGGATCCTCGCAGATGGGAGTGC
>CAJNJA010004303.1:0-18072 GCA_905231915.1 Symbiodinium necroappetens | reverse complement strand
GTGGGAGATCCATTATACGTATATAGTCAGCTACTGGGACCGATGGGTTGAAATAGCAAAGGGAATTTGGACAAGATTTTTAGGGTTTAGGATTTAGGGTTTAGGGTTTCGGATTTAGGGTTTAGGATTCAGGGTTTAGGATTTAGGGTTTAGGATTTAGGGTTTAGGATTTAGGGTTTAGGATTCAGGGTTTAGGATTTAGGGTTTGGGATTGAGGATTTAGAGTTTAGGATTTACGGTGTAGGGCTTCATAGGGTTTAGGCTCCAGGGTCGTGGTCTTAGAGGTTTCAGAAAGTCTCTCGTTGAAACGTCGGAATGTTTTTGATTTAACTAGGACTTTTTTTATGGGGTTTTGTAGGTTCGTAGGCTCTGAAGGGTAGTGAGAGAGCTTGTTCGCCATAGTTTGCGCCGTAGGTTCTCGTAGAAGATGTTCCCTTCCAGTCCGTAGATACCCATAGGCCCGTAAGTAGTTCCTTTTTATGGTTGTTTATAGAATCCTATAAGGTAATCCCAAAAAGGAGCTACAAGTTTAGGGGCCTACCTGTAAGTATACTCTCTATCTTGCACCTGCGAACGGGGTTCGCCTCAGCTTGCGAGTTCGGGCCCATGACACCCAAGCATAAAACTGTTAAGCGATGGCTCTTTTCTGCCTTATGACAGGGACATGGTCGAGGTTTTCATTTGTTGGATCGTGTAAGGGTCAGCGGGGTGAAGGTGCTTTGCCCCAATCATGAACCCCAAGACATGAAACGCTAGCCTGTAAAATCCTGACTAGATTCTGGACCATGAGCTTTAAACCCGGTTTCCGCCCTCAGCGCCAAGCCCTGAAACGGTCTGGCACCAGCTTTGCAAGCTTCACGCGTCCCAACCAAGTGAGGGCTGTGCCGAGTTGTTGCTCCCCCGATGGGCTCGCTTACATAAAGAATTTCCATTCTGCAATACACAAAAGCTTTGCACAAAATAAGTTCCAACGATATGATTGGTGCCCTACAATAAGCATGTAGTACCATATCACTCAAGACACAATTGGGCTCCAAACGGTTTAGCAGTGTTGTTTGAAGGTTGGATACCTAAAGTTCAGGAGGTTTAGTAAATAGCGTTATACGTGCCTAAATGGGCAATTGGGCTATACTTACACTAAGGGTCCATGTACCCAAAGTAATCCCTATATAAGTACTTCGGGGCTTACCGTACTGACAACTGCACCAACTACGTCCTCTGATCCTTCCATGCCCTTACGGTTTTAGTTTTCCAATGCTAAACCAACGGTTGGTTTGGTTCTTATAACTTGATGACTTAGACCGTAAATTATTTAAACTCTATAAGAGGCTAACCTGTGTTCCCTGGCTTGTGATTGCAGAGGACTAAGAACAAAAGCCTTAAAGCATTTGCTTCGGGCGATACTCTTTGTCATTGAGCAGCTTGTTTGCAGATTACATGTAGATTACCCTACGATCGTCACGAGGTTCACTTCTTTGCACCAGTGAACTCAATTCAATACACTATATACCTGAAGCCAGGAGTGGGTTCCTGTAGCAGCGTCGACATATGTTCTAGGCCATAATGGCTTGTATAGGTTGTACCGTGAAAATTTTCACCGGCACGCAGCCTGTACATTGCGGTAGGACATGAAGATCGGTATAGTGCTTATTCTAGCTTTGACAAGGCCCTCAGAGGGCTGTCTAAATTAGTATTGCATGTTTTCGGACCAAGTTTGATGGCGCACATAAGTATACAAATAAACGTACATATGTACAACGTAATCATAAAGATACAGATGAGTAAAGATCTGAATGTAGGCATGCACATCAATTAAAAAAACAAACACATAAACAAGTGCTCCTTCATGTGGATTTGTATATACATATATATATACACACACATATATATATATATACATATGCCAGCTACAAGTCGGAAGGCCGGAAATATCCGAAATTGAGTCTGAATCCAAAGCCGAAGCCGAGCTCCTAAACTCTAACCCTCCCCAGACACCGCGTTGTGGAACCCTTGGAGGTATCGCACTGACTTGCCAGTCCAGCTTGCGCAAGAAGCTTGACGCCCTAGCTTCGTCCAACAAAAATTGGTTTCAGGGTGTAAGCTGCCCTAAAACCCTAAAAACCCTAAAAACCCTAAAAACCCTAAACCCAAAGAACCTGAAACCCTTGTAAGCTGCCGGACTTGGGGTCTGACCAGACGTTGTAACCCGAAACCCTAAAGCCTAAGACTCCAAATGGCTCAAAGTAGGTATCATTTATAGACTTTAGACCCCAAAGTAGGTACTATTTGTATACTTGGAGTCTTAGGGTAAAGCCTAAGAATTGTTGTGGCTTGCGGAGGTTTCGGGATGAATGCGTGTTGAGCGTTCAGGGTTCAATTACGGGGTTTGGGTGTCAGGCTTACCGTCAAACTTAGGAGCCAAATAGGTAAATGTTACATTTTTTTGGTATATTGAACCCCTACTAAAAGAAAAGTTTGAACTTTTCTGGGCCAGGGTACTGGGCAGCTAAGTCAAGGTGTGCAGGATGAGGTGAGGGCTCGTTGAACTGTTGTTTTTGGTTCACTCCGCGTTTAGGCATCTACTGACATTGAGATAAGTTGGTTAAAGTCCTGTCTTCTTCTTGTTTGAGTTTCGGTTTTATTTCAGTGTGTGTCCCTTCATATCGTGGGTCATTCTTGAAGTAGGGCTGGGTTTTCTACACGTGTGTTCTTCTCAGTTTGGGGTTTTCCTGTCAAAACTGAAGCATAGAAATGCAGAGGGAATCCTTGCTGAGGGCGATATTCGCGAAAATCCTTCTTCAACCCCAAAAAACCCTAAGCACTAAGCAGCATGCAGGAAGGATGCCTTCCAACAATGTGTGTGTGTGTGTCTTTTGCTTCTGGCTTGATTTGAACACAGACTGGTATAGGAGTCACCCCCCAAAAAAGAGCAGCCTCCCACCGCACAGCCCGAAATCTGGTATAGAGCCTAAGCCCTAAACCATCATGAAGCGAGCCATGCCAAATCAAAGCCCTAACCCCATAGATACCTAGACCCTGACAGAACAAAACTGAACAATAGCACCAATCCCAAATTCAACTACGATTTAAGCACCCAGACCTGGACACCTACAGACACAAAAGCCCCTAAACTCTCAACCCTAAACCCCAAAACCCAAACGCTCCCTATGACCGTGAAGTCCAAAGCCCTTGCTACATGATCCACTATAAACCCTGAGCCCTAAACCCTATAGCACCCTAAACCCTAAACCTTAAACCTTAAACCCTAAACCCTAAACCCTGAACCTTAAACCCTAAACCCTAACCCCTAAGCCACTTCGGAGCCTTTCGGGCGTCTGCCGCGACATGCGCTTTTGCCTGGGTGCCAGATGCGTAGCCGAGGTGGAGGGATGCCCGGGCGGGTGTAGGGATTCTAGGGTTGGTGTATGGTTTAGGGTTTATAGGGCCTTCTGGGTTTTGCATGCTCTTATGGTTTTTCTACGGTTCCATGGTTGTTTTGGTCTTATGATTTTCTGAAAGGATCTATGGGGTGTTACCGTAGAGTTTTTTCAGGGCTTTAGGGGTTTCAGGGGTTCGGTTTCTTTGCTTGAAGGTTCGATGAGCGATTTCTCGGGGTTGCCTTAAACTACCATAACCTAATTGCTTGTAGGCTCTTATTATGAACCCTAATCTAGAATTTTTAGGGGGACCCAACAAAAAAGTAGGCTTTGATAGCTTGAGGTAGGGTTTAGGGTTCAGGGTGGTTTGGTAGTTTAGAGCTTACGATCAGGAGTCAGAATTTCGGGCTTAGGGTTTTACAGGAGTTGCGCGCAGGTGTTTGTCAATTCTGTGGTGTCCGAGTTTGGGAAGGCTTAGGGATTGTGGGTCTTGGGGTTCGATGGTGTGCGGATTTGGCTTCAAGGCACCATCCGGGGGTAAGGGCATACTCGGTTTGGGCCACTTTTGGGCTTGGGCTCAAGTAATGGCGTAGACCCCGCCCTTCTGCTAGGCATCCCAATTTATAATCCCAGATCTTCCAATCTGCCCGAGTTGCGGAATGCTCCTTAAACCCTATTAGGCTCCTACCATAGATTCAGATGCATTCCTCAATCAAGGGGTATTGGAAGATCTGGTACATTAAGAATTAAGACCCTTGCAAAGCATTGTTCTTGGCTAAGCAAGTGCTCGGCCGTCGTGAAGATGTTCCTCAGCGGATTCCAAGAACAGCTGACGAGGACGGATGCGACTGCAGTCCAGAAGAAGGCAGCCTTGCGCGCTTTGGGCGTGCACCTGAACGGAGTGTGGAGTGCCGCAGGACTCAGAAACCGAGTGCTGCTAGCGGAGGAGGGCCAAAAGCTCAAGTACGCGCTGGACCCCTTTACCCCAGCAATGCAGTACACGGGCACCAGGGATAATTGGTCGGTGCGACGCAAGACGTCGGACACCGAAGCCGGAGGCTCCATGCAGCTATAAAGAAGTTCACTGAGGCCTGAAAGTACCCTACATAGGAACCCCTTTTGAAGGCCAAAGTATGTACTATATGACTATATAGGTAGATGCAGCCCTATGCGAAGCTCTTCGGAGCTCGGAAGCATTACTTTCATGGTTCAGAGCTGGCAGCCCGTTGTATCCGGATCTGGGGTTGGGAATGACAAACGTGTCCGGGACACTAGCTTGCAAGCAGGCGGCGCATGCCTGCAACTCAGGGTTGCCATGGCATGCCACACACAATCCACATGGCAAGCAATGTGTTTTCACATAACAAAATGTCTTGTGATCGTACTTTGGTTCGACAGCGTCCAGGGTTTTACAGATCAGTGCATGAGGGTTTGGGGTTTCGGGGTTTGGGCATTTGGGGGTAATGGTTCAAGGTTCCGTTCCGATTTGCGGTTTTTTGGCTGCCCTTCCGCCGCCCCTGCAGGAACGACCACACTCGGCGGGGAGAGGCCACGGCCAAACCTTGGGATGCCCAAAAAGGTCCTATATAAGTGCCTGACTCGGGGGGGGGGGATACTTACTCAAACCATAATTGCAATTTGTGCTATAGATTAGAACTTACATAAGTACGTAGGCTGCAGTGGGATGATATGAGTTTTCGGGCAACTGCAAGTGCTTAGGGCTTGGGGTTTCCGGCTTAAGCTGCAAGGTTTCGGATGTAGGGCTTATAAGGCTTAGGGTTGAAGCTTTGGAGCCCAATAGGTAAACTTTAAACTTTCTTGGTATATTAAACTCCTACTAAAAGAAAAGTTAAAGCTTTTTTGGGCCAGGGTACTGGGCAGCTAAGGAGGGTAAAAGCCCCGAAGGCCCCCTGTACTCTCCCCGTGTAGTACCTGATAGCTACCCATAGTCCTCTAAGTAGTTCCTTGTTATGGTTTATATGTATAATCCTATAATGTAATCCCAAAAGGAATTACTTAGGGGCCTATGGGTAAAGTGCAGCTCTTCAAGCCGTACATGTTTGGGACTTAGCTGGACCGTAGGACCTTAGCCTGTTGGTTTCCTTTTGGGCTCTCTTCTTTTAGGGTCCCAGAAATTTCTTTGTAGCCTTAGACCTAAGTCCCACCTAAACACCTAAACCCTAAGCCCCTAAACCCCTAAGCCCATGGTGCCACGTTGGTTTGTATCAGAGGAGCATGGTGTGGGGAGCTCGAAGGGTTTCCAAGTCCACTGGCTTTAGGTTTTACCCGGAAGCGCCCGCCATGGCGACGGAGCTGGTGACGTCGCTCGAGCTGAAGCTAAAAATTTGCAAGACGGTTTGGAAGGGACGCTGATCGTTTGTCAAGCAGTAGCAACCAACTGCTGTTGTGACTTCGTGCGCAGGATTCAGAGGTGTGAATGATGTCACAGGCGTCAACTCTCCCATGTCAAACCCAGAGGACGGTGGTTTCGAGTTCGAAACGAGGTGCGTCCTTTCCAAGCCTCTGGGCAGCCTTGGGAAGCGAACCGAGTGAGAACGAGTGAGGACGCATCGCGTCGGTGGGCAGGGCGTCCCCTTCCGAGGTACCTGAGATTGGCTGTGGAGAACGAGGGGAGCAAGATGAGATGCTGAATCGGAGGCTTCGAGAGAAAGGTATCTGCTCTAGCTTTGGAAGTTTGGAACTCCACTTGAGGCCCTTTACCAGCCTTATATTGATTGCGGAGCTATTCATGGAGCCTTACAGAACCCTACAGAACCCTAGAAGGCTTAAAGAACCCTTGAGGTGGCTTGTAAGCCATATAAGTCATCACGCCCAAAGGGTGCAAGCACCAATAGAGGTAGGTTCTTAGTTGGTATTTGGGGCCCCCAGAGTATGTACCATACTGTTATATACTTGGACCCCTAAAGGTTTACGGTTTAGGGTGTAGAGTCTACCCATAGGCCCCTAAGTGGTTGCTTTTTGGGAATACCTGAAAGGATTCTAAATATAAGGCACAAAAAGGAACTACTATGGAGCCTATGGGTAAACCCTAAACCCTAAGCCCAAAACCCTAAACCCTAAGGCCCAAGGTTCAAAGCCATAGGCCCCCTGCGCTCGCCGAACTCGCCTAAAGAATGGAACCGGATCGTGGATGTGGCTCTGCGCCGCCTGGGCTGGAAGTGGGGGTGGATGTGGGCACTTTGCGGAAGCTGCTGATGGAACAATCAGACCGGATTCGAGAGTCCGGTGATCGTGTCCTGGGGGAGGCCATTACAAGAATACAGCAGAAGCATGAGGAGTATTTTGTCTTGATCGATGCCACGGTGCAGCAACTGTCGGAGCGGTGCAATAGTCTTGCGAGCAGGCTGCGGATGCTGGCGGAGGGCCAACACTTCGCTAAAACCAAGGAGGACGCTCATCTGGGAATGAGGCACCGATGATTTCCGGTGAGAAGGACATATCGGGCGACCTGACTTTGCTTGGTGTCGAGGGTTTTGACTCTGGGTCGGAAAACAGCCTGAGCGAAGAAGATACTAAGTGTACTGGTTCATGGGCCAAGGATGGTGCTGATGGTTGCACTTTTCCTGTGGGAGCTGGCAACACTGACAACAGTAGGACTGCTGATCTGGGATGGAAGCTCAAGCACATGCGATCATGGAGCGGTTGCAAATTGGGACGCGGTTGGTACAGGCACCACGGGGATGCTGACAGCTGGTCGAGGTTTTGTGCAAAAATCTGCGTTTTCCCAAAGTGGACTGGCGACATCACTGGCGATCGTGGGAGTACCCGAGTTCTTTGATGCATGTCTGGATTCAAAGAACAGGGCTTCGAGTCCACTCGGACTCGGGTTGGACAGCTGAAACGTGTGTCAGTGTGCGTCATAATGGAGACTGGTTGCAGCTAAGCTTCCTTTGTCTGGTACTTGCTGTTCTGCTGAAAGAGCGCGTACTGGGAAGTGAATGGTGGAAAATTGCTGTGTATATGCTTGAGCCGAGAGTGAAGGAGGGAATGAGTTTGAGCCGTGGTCATCTAACATGGGTGACAGTTGGCTATTGTGGTGAGAGGCGTACCTTTAAAAGGTGTGTCGGCTGAGCGTACATCCTGCCACACTATTTGCTTTCGGGGTTGTCTAAAGTGGACGACTACAAGCCTTGCCTTGAAACACGGTGCTCTGTTTTCTAGGGTCTAAGGTTTGCGGTGTTGAGAATCTTCCGCCGCTGCATGGCCGGTCTGTGATGGCCCGGGTCGACTTTTATCGTGTTTTTTCTCCCTGAAAGTGGAGGTACACGAGGGAGCCGATTTGGTTCGCCTCAAGTAGGCTTCCGTAGGCCGTACCCGCGTGCAGGCGGAAAAGAACCTTCAGAAAAATACCAAAAACCTATAAACCCTAAAGCCCTGAACCCTAAACCCTACTTGGACCCTTTGGGCCGCCAGGCTTCTGCAGGAGCCGCAAGCGCTGTTGCGGGACCGCCGGCGAACGCCGGAGGATCCGCTAGCCCGGGCCCTGAAATTCAGGGCTCCTCACGGGTTTCCTCGAAAGGATACATTGAAAGGGCCCCTTTTTTGCATATATATATATACATATGTACATATGTGTATAATATATATATATGCATATATATATATATATATCATATATCATATATCATATATCATATATCATATATCATATATCATATATCATATATCATATATCATATATCACATATCATATATCATATATCGTATATCGTATATCGTATATCATATATCATATATCATATATCATATATCATATATATTATATCATAAAACATATGACATATAACATATATCATAAATCATATATCATAAATCATATGTCATATATCATATATCATATATCATATATCATATATCATATATCATATATCATATATCATATATCATATATCATATATCATATATCATATATCATATATCATATATACATATACATATGTATAACCTGTGTATATATATATATATTGTTTATAGTTATAGTTATATATCATGTTTCTGCTGGTGTGCAATGTGTGCTTAGCTAATACTACATTCATTACAGCTTATTTGTAGCTCAGGTTGTTTAAAAGGTTTAACAAGTGTGGACTCAAGGCTGTTGGGGCTGCTTGGCTTAGGGTTTGGGGGTGGCCACTGTTGTTTGCGCTGTACGATTTAGTTCACTCTTGGGTTTCAGTGAGTGCAGAAGTGGTTGTTGAGGGATAATTCAATTATTAGCAAGTATATGCTTGGGTTTGATCCTTGGGATGCTAGGGACAAAAAAACCCTACCTCGTTCTTTTGAGAGAGAGAGAGAGTGTGTGTGGTTCTTGGCTAACTTGCCTCAATCGAACACCGACCGTGGTAGAAGAGGATGAGCGTAGGCCCTGAAACTATTAGTTACTATGGAGGCACTTCCCCAAATTGGGGTGGTTTCTCGGTCTATGGTGGAAGGCCACCCCTTGCAGATTCAAGTTCGTGTTGGAGGTTTTCATTTGCACACAGTGCATCCGAAGCTTCTCAACCCTAGAAGTGAGGTTTAGGGTCTGGTTTGGTTTAGGTTTAGGGTTTCCCCCACGAAGGAGCACCCTTATATTTAGCAGGATCTGAAACCAGGACACCGTACTGTTTCGGAATCGCTGTTGCGAAGCCAGGCTGAAAACCCTAAGCCCTAAGCCTTCTAAGCCTTATAAAACCCTAACACCCTAAACCCTAACACCTTAAACCTCAAAACCCCAAAACCCAAAGCCCTATACCCTAAACCCTAAACCCCTTAAGCCCTAACACCCCGAAACCGCAAAACCCTATCTCCCAAAACCCCAACCCCCAAGCCCCGAAGTCTTGAGGGGCGAAGCCCTACATCCCAGATCCGAACCCCCCCCGAAGCCCGAAGCCCAAATGAGCCCTAAAAGTAATCCTATAAGGGTTCCTTTAAGGGTTCCTTGTAGGATGGTTCCAAGGGTTCCTTTAAGGGGATCCTTTTCGGACGGCTGAAAAGGGCTCCTAGAAGGGCTTCCTCTAAGAGTTCTTTTTAGGATCACTGCAAGGTTCCTAGAACTTGTGGGAACCCTTACCTACGGTGGTCCTAAAAAGAATTCTTGAAGAAGCCCCTACTAAGGACCCTCATAGCCATCACCCCTAACAGGAAGCCTTAAAGGAACCCTTATAGGAATCCTTTGTAGTCATCCTAGAAGGAACCCCCTGTAAGTAACCCGCAAAGTAAAGGAGCCCGATAATCCCCTAAACCCCTAAACTCCTAAACCCCTAAACCCTAAACCCCTAAACCCCTAAACCCCTAAACCCTAAACCCCAAAAGCCCTAAACCCTAAACCCTAATCCCTAAACACCTAAACCCCTATAGACCCTAAAGCCCTAAACCTTAAGCCCTAAGAGCCCAAAACCCCCAAAACCCTAAAAACCCTAAAAACCCTACACCCTAAACCCTAAGAGCCCTAAACCCTAAACCCTAAACCCTAAGAACCCTAAAGCCTAAACCCTGAACCGAATTTGAAGACAACGCCTGCGAGGACCTGGATCGAGGACCTGGAGAGGCTGGGGAGGGCCTTGGGCTCCGGGAGTTTAGAGCTGTACACGTTTAGGTTCAAGGTTTAGAGGGCTTAGGGTCTAGGGTTTAAGGTTTAGGGCTTAGGGCCTAGGGCTTTGGGTTTAGGGTTTAGAGCTTTCGTTTTGGATTATAGGGCCTATGGGGTTTAGGGATAAAGGTTTAAGGTTTATGGGGTTTCGGGTTTAGGTGTCTACCGGGAGTTTAGAACTTTACACGTTCAGGTTTACGGTTTATAGGGCTTAGGGCTCAGGGTTTAGGGTTTAGGTTTGAGGTTTAGCAGCGCTTAGGGTTTAGGTGTTAGGGCTTAGGGGGTTTAGGGTTTAGGGTTTACAGTTTAGGGTTTAGGGTTTAAGGTTTAGGACTTAGGGTTTAGGTGTCTATTTTTGTGTGATTCCTTGGACGTTGAGGTTTTCGGACTTGTTGGTTTTCAGTTGCAGGGTTCAGTGCTTAGGGTGGGGGGAGGGGGTTGAGGATCTGGGGGTCTGGGTTTTTTATTGTGTTGTTTCTTGGGTTCTGCTAAAGGAAGCTACAGAAGGGGAGTTTAGGGTATATAGGGCTTCTATACGGCTTCTATGAGGTATATAGACCTTCTATAAGGCTCCTTTGAAGGTAACTACCCACCTGAAAATGTCCTAGGCTCTGTGGTTGGGGCTGTAGGCACCGCTCTCACTGCTGCTATCCACGCTTCAGCATGTGTGTTGGGTTGTGTTGTGTTGCAAGGAGCCTCACAAGCTTGCAAGATACCGGGACTATGGTGTAGTGTTTAAGGTCTGGGGTCGTCGAATTATGCAGGTTATGCCACAGTAACAGGCCCGAATCATCATATGCAGCAGAGCCTACAACTTAAGCTCCAAATCCTCAACCCCAAACCCCACCGCCCAAATCCGAAGCAAGCCTAAATCCAAACCGCAGAAGACATGAAGCCGATCCCTGCAAGCTACTTTGCCAAGCCTGCTTCGAGGTCCGTTTTGAATCCCCCCCTCACAACCCCTCCAATATCCTTTAAGGGGCCGCCGCTAGCCAGTGTATGTATGTATACAGCCGTAAAGCGGATCCCCAGATCCTAAACCGTCTCAGCTTCACAAACGCAAAGCTCGGAGAAGTGAGAATGCTTGGCAAAACGGATAAATTCTTCAGCAACCTCATGCAAAGCGTCCGACTGGCACCTGAGTGCCCTGAACTCTGAACCCTAAGCCCCCCCCCCCGAACCAGCAAAGCCCTCAAGTGAGGTTTATAGGGGTTTGGGGCCTAGGGTTTACGGCCAAAACGGTTTAGGGTTTAGGGGGTTCAGGGGGTTTAGGGACTGTCGTCAGTTGCCTCATCCCATTCAGCGTGTGCCCGTAGAGGCGGACTTGATGTAGGCCAGGATTATCCCAAACCCTACCTGGGAATCCAAAAACCTACCGTTTTAGGGGTTCTACCCTCTAATTAAGGGATCATAACCTACTATTCTGTAGGGTTTGGGGTCACAGGTAAGCCCTCGCTTCGTGGCAGTCCGCATGACCGATTGCAGAAGCCCTACACCCTCAGCCTTAAGACCCAAATCCGCAGCCCTAAACCCCAAGCGCCCCCAAGCCCTAAGCCCTGAAACCCTAAACCCTGATCCCTAAACACCCCCAAACCTTTCCCTGAAACCCTAATCCAACAAACCTTAAACCCTAAACCCCAAAAACCTTCGACCCTAAACCCTGAAGGCCTCAACTTTCCCTTGACGGCTGGACAGGCAGTTCTACTTGTAGAGCGAAGTCCCCAGCTCGTGCCACTCTCGGCTCGACTTTTGGGTTTCCTAGTCCCCCCAATACCCAACCTTTAAAACTTTTTGGGTTCTTATGATTTAGTATCCTTTTATTTCCCTGGCTCATTTGGGAAGTAGGGCTTAGGGTATTTAGCAGGGATTTCGAGTTTTTTGGGTTCAGGATTCTTGGGACTAGGGTCTAGGGTTTCCGGGTTTAGGGTTTCAGGGTTTAGGGGTTAGGGTTTAGGATTTCAGGGTTTAGAGGGTGGAGGGGTTTGCACTTCTCAGCTCGATTGTCCAAGGCAAACACTCTCACCTGACAAGACTCAGGCTTAAGCAGGCACTCAGGCCTCTTGATTTCTTGCACTGCTTCAGCAGTAAGCTCCCCAGCAGAATCCTCCCACTCACCTAAGCAACGTAGTCCTGAAGAGTCCCCCTCCCTCTCGGTGTGACAGTCAGCGTTTCCCTTCGAAGAGCAGCAGAGGGTCTACCGACAGTACCCTGCAGGAACTACTTGAGACAATGGAAGAGATCACAACCCTGGAAATTCCCGTTGGTGCCACCTCCTGCCACAAGGAGTTCGACCCAAGCTGTGCCAGGTGTTGGTACGTTCGATGTCGTGACAATTGGGAGCGATCCCATGCATCCTTCACCACCCAGCGTCAGGGTCAGCGTGTCCGAACAGTGTGGCTGGCCGAAAGACCTGCCGCCTTAGCCGGTGCCTTGGCTCTGGGGTGTGCAGTCTGTGCTGCATTGCGTACCCGAGCGATGGCAGACGCTGCAGACTCTGCACGCCGCCTCCACCGCAAATTCGACACCTATTGGGTTAGGGGGTTTAAGGGTTCAGGGTTTAGGGTATAGGCTTTAGTATAGGTTGGGGATCTCGGGTGTGAGGGTTTGTAGCGACTCCGAGGTTTGGAGTGCTCGTGGGCGAGTTTCGGGCTTAGGGCGTCGAGCTTGGGGGTTTAGGGTGGTTGATTCTTGCATTCTCCGCAGGCCTTTAGAAACCCTAAACCCTGAACCCAGCTGTTTTGGATTCAGGAAGAATGTGATATAGGGATAGGGGTCTTCAATGCAAGTATCCCCTTTCTTGGTCCTGTTATGCTTATAGCTTATGTGCCCCGCAGCCCTATTCAAACTATTTAGGGGCCCTGTGCTGTGGCATTGAGATGGATAGTGTGCAGGCTAAAGAACTCCTATCTGCGCACACGATTCGTGGATACCTACTAAAAGGCTTAGTAGCTGAGTAGGTAACCTTTAACCTTTTTGGGCTTATATAATCCTACCATAATTGAAATGTAAATATTTTGGGCTAGGATACTCAGCCCCTAAGATAAGGCTTAGTGTTGCAAACGGGCCCCTGGATTGACAGTTGTCGGGGCTTCGCGGCCAGACAGCAGACGGCCGAAGTGCACGAGCACATAGAGCACTGAGCACCGAGTCTAGCAACAGCACTGTCAGCATGATCATTGCCATCATCTTCATCGCCATCAGCAGCAATATCAAGCTCATCCGCATTGCTATCCTCGTCCTCATGTTAGTCGTCATCACCGTCATCACATCCTTCGTCGTCGCGCCTGTGGTCATACTTTCCTGTCTTCTGGGTTCTGCATAAGAGACAAGAAGTCATTTCTATCTGCAGCAAAATGGCACCAATCTGAAAAGCCAAGCCCCTGTGCCCCCACATCCTACAATTCGCCGCTCGCATTCATTTGGATGATTGGGTTCGCCTGATAAGGCGCAAGCGGAGGAGGAGGATTGGAGCGACGATGCGACGTGGACAGAGAGGTTCTTTCTCAATTTAGGGCATGGGACTTAGGGTGCTTAGGGTCATCGGTCGGGGTTTGAGCCTGAAAATTTCAGACTACTTACAACCCTAAACTCTAAACCCTGAACCCCGTAGCACTAGTACTTCAAGGGCTCCGACCCTGATTGAAATTCATAGTAGAACTGATCACCCCAAGGGACCCGCTTAGAAATTCAGCTTATGCCTTTAGTTAGGGCTCCTGACTATAACTGCAGTATTTGGGTTCGTGGGATCGCGGAAGTCTGGTGCTACGGTTGATGATATAAAACCTGCATTACCCATAGTAAGAATATACCATAAATCCCATAGTTTAGCGTCCTTAAGCTAATGCAGGATTTCGATCATCAGCAGTATTTGAGGGTTTAAGGTTTAGTCTAGGGTCTCGAAGGGCTCCTGAAAAGGGATCTGTGATGGGTTTGGGGTTGAGGGTTTCAGTTTAGGGTTTAGGGTTGAGGGCCTAGGCTTGAGGGTTGAGGGGCTTTGGGGTGAGGGTTTAGGGTTTAGGGCTTCGATCTGGGAGCTTCAGCTTGAGGCGATCAAGTAAGACTGCCTGAACCCGAAACCCTAAATCCTCCGTCCTAAACCCTACCTGAACTCTAAAGAGCTAGAACCTACCTCTTTCCTGAATATACATTCCCCCTCCACTTGGGAACCCAATAGGTATATTAACTTTTGTTGGTATATTAAACCCCTGAAAAAAAAGAAAAGTTTAAGTTTTTTTGGGCCAGGGTACTGGGCAGCTAAGTCTAGGTATTTGAAAAACCCAGCCAGGGGTTACTTGGGGTTAGGGTAAGGCCCTAAACCCTAAATAAACCCAACGGCTCCATGTAACATATTGTATATACTTAGGCCAAAAAGGGGGTTTTGGGTTTTGGGTTTAGGGCTTAGGGTTTTGGGCTTAGGGTTTAGTTCTTAGGGTGTAGGGCTTAGGGCTTAAGTATAGATACTCTTTAGGTACCATGGAGCCTTCGGGAAGGGGTGCCAGACTCCGATCTGACGTGAACTCCTTCGGCGCATCCTTGCCATCGCTTGGGATGTAGAGTTCCCCCTAAGTAGCTCCTTTTTCGGGATTACACTTATAGGATTCTATATATATATATAAACACCATAAAAGGGAACTATAGAGTCGACTTACCCATAGGCTCCTTAGTAGTTCCTGTTTTGGGATTTCCTTATAGGATTCTAATATATGAACCACAAAAAGGAACTACTTAGGAGCCTATGGGTAGAGTTCAGGCCGCAAAACCCTAAACCCTAAACCTTAGTACGTGGATTTAGGGTTGAGGTTTCAGGGTTCAGGGTCTAGGTCTAGGACATTTTCAGGTGGGTAGTTACCGTTATAGGAGCCTTATAGAAGGTCTATAAAGCTTATGGACTTATAGAAGCCTTATGGAAGCCCTATATACCCAAACTCCGTGGGGACAGCAGTGGAACGGCGATGTATCGTATGCCTCGACATCGACCCTGCACCAATGTCCTTTTCATTGTGTGCACATGGACCGTTCTGTATCGCATGCCTTCGCAACCTTCGGGTTAGGCATGCCGGCAAATGCCCCGTTTGCCGACGGAACATGTTCCAGACTCCAGTAGCTTGGCCGAACCAAGGCCCCTTTGTGAGTGGTGGGCATTTGGGGTTATAAGCCCCTGAGTGGGGCTATCCTAGTATATGGCAAGTATATGGTCTTACTTAATTCCTTACGAAGTCCCGTGGGCCTTGAAGTAGGGCAGAGAGATGCGTGTGTTGCAGTCGTGCTTGCACAGGGAAAGATGATCCGAACATCAGTTGATGCCTCACAGTCAACCCTAAACCCTTAGCCTTTACCCTGAACTCCCAGAACTCTACTAGAACACCCTATAGAACCCTTACCGAACCTTTCTAGAGAAAGCTCTAAAGGCCGCTCGGGCCGCTCGGGCCCCCTCCCAAAACCCCTCTCGAAGCGTCACCGCCCCTAATTCAGAAGCAAAGCCTGTAGCATTAAGGTACCGATTTTATAAATCCCGAACCCTGAACCTTAAACGCCGATGCCTAAAACCCAAAGCACACCCCAATGCCCTACAGCTGCAACTCTAAGCCTCTAGCAAAGACCCCAAAGTTAGAAACTCAGCGACGCAGCGCTGTTTAGTCAACCCCAAAAGCCTAAACCCCTAAACCCTTAAACAC
This sequence comes from Symbiodinium necroappetens, assembly GCA_905231915.1. NCBI lineage: Eukaryota > Dinophyceae > Suessiales > Symbiodiniaceae > Symbiodinium > Symbiodinium necroappetens. The sequence goes on along the minus strand of CAJNJA010004303.1, from coordinate 2,431 downwards.
CAACAAAGCCTTGAACCCTCAACCCCTCAACCCTAGCCCCGTAAACCCTCAAGCCTGGCTTTTTCCACCGGCGGTGTCTTTGGAGCTTTTACGATATTAAGGAAACCCTTGTTTTATTATCTATAACATATCACCATTGTGTTGTTTTTTTAAGTTCCCCTATTTCCCCAAACCGTGTAGATCCCTTAAAGGAGCCTTGAATGGCTCCCCTTCCAGGAGCCTTCAAGTTCAGTTCCCCCTAAACCCTAAACCCTCAAACCCTAAAGCCCTAAACCCTAAAACCCTAAACCCTAAAACCTAAATTCAAAAACCTCAAACCTTATCCCGTTTTGGGAGTTGAAGGTTTGGCCAAGCCCAGAGCACAGCGAGGCCCTGGAAGGCCACCGGAGAGCCCCCTTTTCGAAGGGCTTTTACTTTGAGGGATCTGGTAGGGATTGTAGGCTTTGTGGTGTGTAGGGATTTTAGGGTCCTTGGGGTTTAGGGCTTTCGGGCTTAGGGATTTCAGGGTCCATGGGGTTTAAGGGCTCCCCTTAAGGGATCTGTAGGGATTAGGGTCTATGAGGTTTTAGGGGGATCTATAGGGTTTAGGGTGCCTTTCAGGGGACTATGAGGTTTAGGGTATAGGGATGCAGGTGCCATTAAGGCTTCCTACAAGGGATCCATAGGGTCTTTAGGTTTTAGGGATCATTTGGGTTCGGTTAACTTCATAAGCTTGGGGGGCTTCGGGATTTGTTGATGCTGAGAGGGCTTGGGTTCCTTCAAGGGCTCCCCTAAACCCTAAACCCCTAAACTCCTAAACCCCTAAACCCTAAACCCTAAACCCTAAAACATAAACCCTGAACCCCAAACTAGAAGGGTCGGGCTTCGGACCGGCTCTTGGGGGGGTTTGGGTACGGCTTAGGTGTTTGGGGTTTAGGATTTAGGGTTTAGGATTTAGGGGTTTAGGATTTAGGGTTTAGGATTTAGGGGTGTAGGGGTTTTTAGGGGTTTAGGATTTAGGGTTTAGGATTTAGGGTTTTAGGGGTTTAGGATTTAGGGGTTTAAGGTTTAGGATTTAGGGGTTTAGGGGTTTAGGATTTAGGGGTTTAAGGGGTTTAAGGGTTTAGGGTTTAGGGTTTAGGGTTTTGAAAGGCTTGAAGGGATTCGGGTTTCGGGTTCTTCTAAGGCTCCCTTAAGGGTTCATGACATACCTAGAGATGGGATCTAGTGGGCCCCCTATAGCATCTATGTGAGTTTGTTTAAGGCTTCGATCTGTCGTAGGGGTTCAGGGTTGATGTAAGTTTTCTATCTAGGACATTTTCAGGTGGGTAGTTACCTTTATAGGAGCCTTATAGAAGGTCTATATACCTTATAGAAGCCCTATAAACTCCCCACCTGTAGTTTCCTTTACTTTTGGAGGCTTGTAGTGATCTAGTGTCGGGGTTTGTCTAGGGTTTCCAGCGCTTCGATTCAAGACACGGGCTTCGATCTTCTGTTTAGGCCTTCGATTGTGTGGGAGTACTGGGGTTTAGAATACAGATCCGGGTTTAGGGTTTAGGGTTATGTTATATCTGGTTAGTATACCGGGTTGTTCTGTAAACTTAGGATCAGGGGTTTCAGAAGGGATTTTTTGTTTTGAATTGCCGGGTTCTGTAACAAGGAATCTTTGCACTTTGCATTTAGTGTTTAAGGCGTCAGCACTCAACTCTCAAAAGGCGTTAGATTAGTCCCAAGCCCCGTTACCTTTGCATTCCCGAGAATATTATCGTTACCGCTCATTCTTGAGAAATTTCTCGCTACTTGCTTATTATTGAGATCCTGTACGACCCCTATAAGACCCTCACCAACAATTTTGGCGCTCCCTTATCAAACCATTATCCAACGCCCTTATAGACACGGGCCTTCAGGTGTAATCCAAGATCATACACAACGGTAAGAACACCACCCACAACAATTCAGATAATGCTAGGAGCCTCACGGCATAAGGCCACTGTCAATACCCAAATTGTTCGTTATTGTAGTTTTCACTGTATACCAGAAATTAATCATGCCCCACCCAGCAACACACACCCACGCAGCCTATTCTAATTATCAAGGCCTCTATGTGAGCACTCTAAATTTGTGTGCAGGATGGTCTGGTCGGAAGCTCTTTGGACAGCGTCTACAACATGGGCCCGTCACTGGTCCTGTTTGGGGGTGTTGCGACTTCCACAGTAGGCTAGAAGCTTCTTGCTCGCGTTTCATGATTTGTTTGTTTGGTTTTGGTCTCTTTTGCAGGGACCTGCATGTTAGTGTTGGTTGCTGACCTTCGAAAGTGAATGGTGTAGGGTGCAGGCTCATTCTCTGGGTGCGTCCTAAACCTGCCCATTTCCAAAAGGATAAATGTGTCGACATTATGGCTTTAAAACACTTAGTACCACTTAGTCCTAAACCCTAAACCCAAAGCCCGTAA
>CAJNJA010004292.1:15000-18074 GCA_905231915.1 Symbiodinium necroappetens | reverse complement strand
GAGTGAGTGGGTGCGCAACCCTGAACCCTAAAAGGAGTGGGTAGGTGCGAAACCCTAAACCCAAAATGCGAAACCCTAAAAGGAGTGGTTGGGTACCAAACCCTAAACCCTAAAAGGAGTGAGCGGGTGCGAAACCCTAAATCCCTAATGGTCTGGGGGCATCGACCATTGTGGGCGTCGTAGTAGTAGTAGTAGTACTACTACTACTACTACTACTACTCCTGCTGCTACTACTGCTGCTGCTGCTGCTGCTACCACTACCACTACCACTACCACTAGCACTACCACTACCACTACCACGACCACGACCACGACTACGACTTCGACTACTACTACTACTACTACTACTTCTTCTTCTTCTTAGTAGTTGCCGTAGTAATATATTAGTAGTAGCGCTAGTAGTAATAGCAGCAGCAGCAGCAGCAGCAGCAATACGTGTTCTGAATTGCTATCTTATATTGCCACTGTCTCAGCGGCTTGTAGTAGTAGCAATACTTCACTAAATGCCATCGTCTCAGAGGCTTCCCAGCACTGTTTCAGCGCCCGTTTGACCCCTGCCCTCCCCTCTTGTGGCTTGTGAGCAGCCAGTGCAGGATGCGGCTCATCATAGTAGCATGACATACACATACAAACATACATACATACATACATACATACATACATAAATACATACATACATAAATACATAAAAAATTAAACAAATACATACATACATACATACATACATACATACTTACTTACTTACTTACTTACTTACATACATACATACATACATACATAACATACATGCATACATGCATACAGGCATACAGGCATACACAGCATGCATGCATACATGCATACATGCATACATGCATACATACACATCCATATACACATATGCACACACACACATACATACATACCAGACGCGTTTTTCGCCAAGTCTCGAAACAGGTTTTCTCAATTTTTGAATTCTTCTCAAAATTTTTCCGTTGCTACAACAGCACCAGAAGCCATCCAAGAGCATCGGGGAGCATCATTATTGATGGTTTCCAGTTTCAGCTCTGCAATATTCAATCCCAAAATGGGAAAATCAGGAACCCCACATCCAAGTACTGAGACACATCTCCTCAAACTCAATGCTGTCAGGCATCCCTATACCCTAAACCCTGAAACTAAATCCGATTAAGCACGCGAGAGCAGAATCCTGAAGCCTTCAAAAAACGCAAAACCGCGCTGCCTCAGGTCGGCAACCGCAAGGGAGCAGCGCGCCTGTGGCAGTACATGGAGACCCTAAGCCCCCAAACCCCAAGCCTTGATCTCGAACTCCCTTTCTGGGTCCACTAGAATCTTGGATGTTACCGATTGCATCAAATTAGGATTGTAACTGGGTTGCGACGGCGACAGTGTCCGGAACTCAGGCAAGGCGAGAGCTCTTTCGTGACATCAGATGCACGGCTGTATTCCACAGCGTATGTCCACTTCCAGGTCGCAAGATCCGCATGCCAATGGGGGGCTTCGAAAGCCTCCCGTCCAAATCTACGTCGAAACACTTCTTGCCAACACGAATAATCTCTGGAGCGCAGCATTCCAAACAGCACACAATGCGCGATGTAAGCGGAAAAGTCGGAGGTCTCCAGCTTCCAGGAAGGCGGCGTTGTTTCGTGCAAGTACATGCATTGCATGCCAGTGAGGCTGCGGACGGCACGTCCAGCGAGACAACGAAGGCGTGGTGGCAACGCACTCATAATTTGCAGCTCCTCTCCAAAGCCGCATGTAAGCCGAACTAAACCCATATTGTTTAGGGTTCCTAGGGTTTTCTTGGGTTCCTCGGGGTTTTTAGGAGTTTAGGGTTTCGGGGTTTATCCTTGACCATGGGCCAAGCCTTGGCCAAGCCTCTCAGGCTATGGGGCGCAGGGATGCGACATGAACCTAGAACACCCAACTTGCAGATCCTTCCCCTATACCCCTATAGGGACTGTATAATCGTACGGAATCCCAAGAATAATTGCTGGTAAGGATGTAGGCTTCTACCAGAATTACTGAGAGGGTCAGACGGGCTCTGCAAAGCGTACCGTGCGGGACCCTCTAACAAGCAACCCTTCATTCTGAAACCCTACTCCCACGCTCCAGAAACAACATTCGACTGCAGAATATGCGGGGCTGACAAAATTCGAACATTTTTTGGGGTGGCTTACTACAGTCGAGTGTACATAGGGCTACCGAGTATTCAGACTTCCACGAGCCCCCACTCCTAACCCAAGAACAAAACCCGGAGAACCCCTACACCATGAACCCCTTCAGAGCTCCTCGAAAAGCTCAAGAGACGGTTCCAAAAACCCTGTGCACTAGACAGAGGCATGCAACTACAACCTACCGAGTATCGCCCTGTGCCCACAGCCCTAAACCTTAGAACCAAAACCCTTTAAGCCGAAAGGCTGTTCAGAACTCCACATGGCAAACCTTTGGACCTTGACTGCAATTGTTGGATTGAAGTCACAACAGCACGTAAAGCGTGCTTTCCCACGAAACTTGGTATACAGGGTAAACTCTGAGGAGCTTGAACCTCTGCAACGCCCATAAGGACCTTAAACAGCAAGCCAAACCAACCTTCAATAAGCGTGTCCCTTCCCCCTTCCCCCCCCTTTAGCTACATGGTAGTATGTAGGAGCGGCTACTAACATTCTGTGCCTGGCAACGCCAGGAGCACGACGGGAAGGCAGGTGTCAGCGCCATGTCAGCTTTGGGGGCATGCAGGTAGGGAATGGGGGAGTGGGCTTTTGGAACTACTATAGGGGACCTTAAGGGACTATCATAGGGATCCATTCCCCCATTCCCTACTAAGCAGCGAACCCAAGAATCTTTCCACGAATCTAACGATTGCAGGGTCCCTTAAGCCTTAGACCCTAAGGTCATCTGTTGCTGCTAGGATTCTAGGCTTGTAAGGTTTACAGGGTTCTCCAAACCCTACCCACGAAAGAGCTTCTGAGAGGCTTTGGAGGGTACATGGGCTCCTGACAGGTCCAGGGCAAAGTGTTGAGGATGGTGAAGTAATCAACCCTAAACCGGCCTATTTCTTATAAAGGTTTTAG
>CAJNJA010004292.1:0-10000 GCA_905231915.1 Symbiodinium necroappetens | reverse complement strand
AAACCCAAAACCCTTAGGGCTTCGGCCTTGAGCAGTGGTTTGGGGGTCTTGGGCGTTTGGGTACGCCTTCTTCTGCCCAAACCTCTTTGAGGATATACAACTTTCCTCAGGGTCCAGGTACCCGTTTAAACGTTTCCAAATCAGGGCTTTACAAGGTTTATGGGAGTTTACTACAGGGTTACGCAGGATATCTGCGTCGAATATACGTTGGAATGGCATGGGTTAGAGTTCGATGGCTGCCAGGACGCGCCACCTCTACGAAAAAATCAAACAAGCGCAACGATGTATGTAAACCCAAAGACACCCTCGGACATGGAGGTGGCGAAAACGACGCATCACGAAACAAACGCTCCCTAAACCCCAGGTTTATAAGCCCTAAGAATAACCCTAAAATCCCGGTACACCAAAACGTACTCTACTGTCCAAACCCTTAAATTCGATCCGAAAGTACTTCCTCTGAACCCTTCCCTAAGCCTTTAAGGGTTTATAGGGTTACAAGGGGTCTGAACCCTGATTATTGGACCCAAGTAGCCGGGTTTAGGGTTTGGGGTTTAGGGTTTAAGGTTTAGGGTTTAGGGTTTAAGGTTTAGGGTTTAAGGTTTAGGGTTTAGGGTTTAGGGTTACATAGTCCCCAAGAAACTAACTTACTCGCCACTTTGCTCTGCGAGAATACCCGTTTGCTGGGCTGGAGGTATGATTGACTGAAGCCGAGCTTCTAGCCCTTCAAGCACGCAGCCGCGAAATCAATCTGCCTCAAACAGCTAACCCAGGAAGCTCAACTCCCGAAGCAAGTATGCCTCAAACGTTGGTTGGCTTTAGGGTTGTGAGGGGTTAGGGTTTAAGGGTTAGGGCTTTGGGCTTGGGGTTTAGGGGCTTTGGGGTTTTAGGCTGTTGGTTTCTGAGGGCTCCTATATAAACCCAAAAGGCCGCTAAAACATGAGCAGTTTTTGGTTCGTGGGATGCTGAGATTTTAAGGTTTTGGGGCTTAGGCGGTCAGAGTGGGTGTTCGGCAAGGTTTTGGCACAGCCCACCTTGAGCTTTGAAACTCCGAACGTGTCCGTATGTCTCTTCTCGCTGCAAAGCTCAAGCCCATCAAGGGCGAACTGAATAACCTAAAACTCTAAACTAATTTGTCCAACCATTATAACCGAAAAACATCTCACCTTAAAACTTTGAACCTAAACAACTCCGGGTTTAGGGTTTAGGCTTCACTTAGGGTTTAGAAGTTTAAATTCAGGGTTTAGGGATGCAGGCTTACTGCGTTAATGCAATGAACCCCAAACCGCCCACTAGACAGTCCATCCTCACCTCCAAACCATACAATATAATTAAACCTCGCACCTCTTCGAACACAACCTCTACGCCCCAAGCCACACACCCTAAACCCCTAAACACTAGACCCTAAGCCCTATAAACCCTAAGCCCAAAACCCCGAAACCCCTAAACCCTATAAACCCTAAAACCTAAACCCTAAACCCCAAACCCTATAAACCCTAAACCCTTAAATGCTGAAACCCAATGCCATACACCCACTCTCCGGCGGTCAGGGCGCGCATGCGACTTCGCCTCAAAGTTCCCGAGGTGGCGTCGGCGGGTTTAGGGTTTAGGGTTTTAGGGTTTTAGGGCTTTAGGGTTTTAGGGTTTAGGGTTTAGGGTTTCCAACTCTGAGACTCTGTCCCGAAATCGCCTGCCGTAACTAAGCATCAACCTTCAAGCATTTAACCCTAAAGCGAATCAGAAATCCTAGAAGACTTAAGATGCCAAACCGCCTGGAAAGCTTAAAATATAACGCTCTTGGGTTCTTTCTTGTGGGGTGACCATGTAGCTTCCGGGCTGAGTGGGTTTTGGGTCAGAAGGCTTGTGCTCGCAGTAACGGTGTGGGCTTGACATTGAGAGCTTGGAGGTTTACCCAGAGAACCCAATACTCCTCAATTAAGGAATATGGCTTAAATCATAACATTAAGGCACCTATAATTTAAGGTATATCCCTTAATTAAGGGGTATTGGGTTCTCTGGGTATAGGGATTAGGGAGTTCTGCATTACGGGCACAATACTCAGCCATGAGATGCGGGCAGCAAGAGGTGTCAACGTGAGCCGTCGAAGCGCGGTCGGGTGATCCGATTGAAGACTTGCCCTAACCCCCAGGTACCTACTATATAGGGCCCTGGGGGCTCTAGTAAGCCTATATAGTAGGTACCTGGGGGGGCCAGAGTTGGCTACTAAATCTCTAGCCGAAAGCCCTGAAGCTGCTCCAGTCAACACCAAGAACCAGAAGGCTTCTCGGCGGCAATGGCGTGCAGTTGGATGCCCGGGCAATTTCGGATCTTTTGGGGTTAAACCTGGAGAGAGGTGGGACTGGGAGGTGGGAGGAGGTGGGAGGTGGGAGGTGGGAGTTTGGAAGTGGGAGGTGGGTGGCAGTACCGAACCGACAGGCACGTCTCCGAAACATAGCGCAGCCAACGCCAGCCGTACCGAACCGAAGCCGTAACACCCATGCTGACACGGGTTTAGACTACTCTGCTCAGGGGCTGAGTATCCTCGAATCTGCATAGTACCTGAACTGAACCATGCCTAGCCTAAATCCGAAACCCCAGACCGACACCGTCTCTCCGACGACCTTGAGACGCTTCGAAGATTCTGCAAGGCACCGCTGCCCACCAGACGGACGGATTCCAAACTTGGGATGGGTAGTAGAGTTTAGGATCCAGACCCTCCAATACCTTAACCTACCAAAACCTTCTTTTTGTAGGTTCTTATTATAAACCCTAATATGGAAAAAAATAGGTTCTGGTGGGTTAAGGTATTCGCGTATTATAAGGAGTATATTCTACATTGTAGTAGGATCCCTGACAATATGATTTCAGGTATAACCCTAAAGAAAAAGGGATATTGGAAGGTCATGGGGTTCAGGGTTTAGGGCGTGGCACCCAGCGGCTGTGGGGGTTGAGAGGGATGGGTGGCTTAGGGTTTAGGCTTTAAGGTTTGAGGTATGGGGGAAAGCTTCAGCTTGCCGTCGCCTTTTTTCCGGGCGCACAGGTTTGGACATCGCCGGGAGAACCCTCTTCTGGGTTCTTGCTGGGGAATTTAACTTAAGTTACCATATACTTAGGGATATATAGAATCTATAGTAAACAACATGGTTCCTCTTGATTAGAGCCCAGACTTTTCCCAATGGAAAGGTTGGGCTTCTTGCGTTGTTTCGACTCTCGGGTTCCCTTCCTTGGCACCCTTTCGGGACTCAAGGCTGGTGTTAGTCCGACACCCTTCCTTTAGGGCGCTCAGGGCTTAGGGTGTTTAGGGTTTAGGCGTTTAGGGTTTAGGGTTTAGGACCCTGAACCCAAAACCCTAAACGGGTGTCGGGCCAAGTTAGATCGCGGATGAAGAATCCAGATCGTTGTGTGCTCGTCGCTCAGCGCCAGCACCCTCAATCTGGAGAAACTCTTATTCACAAGTTGCTTTGAGTTCTGGCATCCGTCTTTTCAGTAAGAGCTTACCAAACCTCATGATTAAGGGGGCTCTACTGGGCAAACAAGCTCACATCTTGAACATCCCCGGGCCTAAGAAGAAATTGAGCAGCCTGGTGGAGGATGATCGACCCTAAACCCTAAACCCCCAATAAACCCTAACCCCCAAAAAATAGTCAAAAACACAAAAAGGCAACCACCAAACTATACCACCGGGGCCCAACCCTGGAGTGGCTTTCGGATCCCCGAAAATTTCAATTCTTCGTGAGCCGTTGGGCCTAAGGCCACATACCCGGACCTTATGTGAGCCTAAGATCCTAGGCCTTAAGCCAAAATTACACTCAGGGCGCTTTAGGGGTCAGGGGCAGGGGTTCACGGGGTCCTGGTGACCTTATCCCTTTTTTTTCATTACAGAGAGGACCATGCGTTTTGATTCATGCCGGGAGCACGGTTCCGAACAGAAAGGCTGTAATAAGTTCTACCTTAACCTCCCCAAACCTATATTTTTTGTAGGTTCTTATTATAAACCCGAGTATGGAATTAATAGGGACCCTACCAAAAAAGTAGGTTCTGGTGGGTTAAGGTTCAGCATCTGGGATTCCTTTGAGCTGCCGTACACGCTAGGCTCTATGCCCGCGACACATTCAACCGTTGAGCCGGAACTGCACCATGAACCCCGAGCCCTCAGCCCTACAGTTTAGGGTTTAGGGTTTAGGGTTTAGGGTTTAGGGTTTAGGGTTTAGGGTTTAGGTTGGACGTAAACCCAAACCATCAAACACAAAAGCCCAAAACCCGAACAATCAAACCCAAAAGCCTAAGCTGAGAGTTCAGGAGTTGACTTGGGACAGAGAAGTCGTCCAGCTCTCGGCCTCTAGGGGTTAAGGCCTAACGGTTTAGAGTCTAGAGCTTCAGGGGTTTAGGGTTTAGGGCTTCAGCGGTTTAGGTAGGGTCGTCTTATCTGGGGATGCTTCACGCAGGTGGCCAGATAGCAGCTTTGACTAAGACATGTGCGAGGTCAGCTGTCGCCCTTAGGGTCCAGGTACCGAATAAACACATCCTCCTCTTTAGGGTTTAGGGTTTAGGGTTTAGGTAGACACATACTCCTCCGAATCCGAAGCTACAGTTTCTACTCTCCAACACCCGAGTACCTGCTGGCTGGGTACCTGGGACCCTCAGGGACAAACAGTTTCGCAGGGAACCTTTAGGGTTTCCAGTGGGGCGAAAATCTGACCACAGTCCCCGAGGGTCCATGCACACTACCATTATGGAATTATGGAATTCGGTCCCAGAAGACCATCCCTCTTATGGCTTTGGGGGACCTAACTCCATACTTGTAGTATGTATGGGCCCTCTTGGATTAGAGGCTCTTCAGCCAGTTCTGCTGCAAAAGATGTTGAGGTGTGCCAACCATCCAACGAGATTCGGAACTTCGTCCACTCGGGACACCCCATCACAATCTCCACAGACCATAACGACCCCTACGACCCTATGACCCCTAATCTCAAACTGAAACACCCAAACAAATTCTAGGGCCCTAGCTAGGGCACGGCAGGAGCCTGAGATGGAGGATGACCTGCCTTTTGGCTAGCATCTTACAAAACGAAATACACAAACGTAAAAAAAGAAAACACTCCCCAAAGTCTGACCGAAGGGATGAAACAACAGCCCTTTGATTGCGATTGTGTGGGGCTCCTTCCTCATCACGCAACGGCTGTACAGGTCTGCAAGCACTCAACCGCTGACGCCGGCGTAAGCCTACAAGCGCAGGCGCCTTCTCGAGCTGTGAGAAAAATTCACGAGAGAGGCATTCAAAACTAGATTCTTCGGGGGCGCTGGATTCAAGCTAGTCTGGAGCGACACCTCGTTTTGAGGAATGTGCTTTCATGTTGCGTCGTCTCTAAAACCGCAGCGGTCAATGACGGCGAAAGGCTGACTGACAGACCTTCAGCCCACCGCTGGCTAGCCAAGCCAGCATGCCAGCTGCAGCACACCATGTGAGTGATGCAGCAACACTCTCTTTGTATGCCCAACGTCCTATGTAGACTCCGGAGAAGTTGAACGCCATGTAGACGGAGTAGAGCACCACAGACCTCAGTGGTCCGGTGATCTCACCAGCCTGGACCCCTTTCTACCCTCTATTCTACCCCAGCTATCCACTATTCAGGACCATAAGTGCCGGGTCCTGGAAATGTGCACATTTCTACACTTTCGGTGTTGGAGTGCAAGACTGACAGAACCTGGGCTTCGGCGCGTCCTGCCGGGGGTGTCCTTCCAACAGCACTTAAACAAGAGGGTCCACATATACTACCAGTAGGGAATTAAGTCCCCAAAGCCTTCATGGGGATGGTCTTTTGGCCCCTAACTCCGTAATGGTAGTGTATATGGACCCCCTGTGTAAGCAAGACTTCAGGAACCCGGCACTCCACATCCCCGGACCTCAAGCACCGAACAAGACACCGAAACCCTGGATTTAGGGTTTAGGATTGAGGGTTTAGGGGTTTAGGGATAGGGGTTTAGGGGTTTAGGGTGTAGAAATTTGGGTTTAGGGTGAGGACCAAGAGACTGAGCCAGTCCGTAGACGCTGTTTTTTGGCAGTGGGAAACGGCCGGCCAGAAGCACTGCGAACCTGAATTAACAGCTCTGTGTCGTGATCGCAGCATGGGAAACCAACACCCGGGATCACAAGTACTGGGTCGAACCTTGTGCCTGAGGATATTCTCAGCAGCAGTGGGGACGTAGTATAGGAGCCCAACAATTAAGAATACGGCTTTGGGGTACCCAAGATACTAGCAAGAACACCTGAGGTACACCGACACCCTTCAACTCTAGAGCCTAAATACCCCTAGAACCTACACGCTATGCTCTAAACCCTAAACCCTTTAAGCCTCAAATCTGGCATGGTCGGGTTCCAGGCTGCAGAGATTCGATGTTTCGTAGGGGAGGAGGGGTTCTGTCGTGGCGGGCAGAGTTTTTAGGATCGAGGGTCTGCGGCCCCTCACTCTCTGGAATCCCTTTTGGAGCCGGAGTCCAATATTTGTCGAAAAGCTGGAACTTTTTTCAAAACCCGCAGAATTCGAGAATCTCTAGAATGCCAAAGCCCTAGAGGCCTCATATCCCCAGTCCCTATGCCTAAAACCCTCGTAGTCCTGGTAGGGCTCTAGTAACCTAACAAGGCCAGAGGCTGCCACTGGTTTAAACCTTACAGGAGTTACGGGCCTAGAATTTAGGGTTAGGGTTTAGGGTTCAGGGTTTAGTGTTTAGGGTTTAGGGTTTAGGGTTCTGGGGGTTTAACATTGGATTCAGGGCTCAGGGCTTGAAGCAGTCAGTCAGGCGGCTGCACGCCGATGATCCACCAGAAACCAAAGAGCCCAAGGCTCACGCCAGTGCCGTAGGACACCAAATTGTGAATGGGAGCCCCTGCTCTTACTTGTGCTGCCCAAGCGTCCATTCCTGGTTGAGGGAACCCTAAACCCTAAACCCTAAACCCTAAACCCTAAACCCTAACTGCCCAAGCGTCCATTCCTGGTTGAGGGCTTACACAATGTTACATGTAGCCCATCAGCCTATCAAGCCTACGGTTTCCTGGCTCCTGATTATAAATTCCGTGTATGTTTTATATATATATATATCTCTCTCTCTCTCTCTCTCTCTCTATGTGTGTATATATATATATATATATTTATATTTTTATTTATTTATGTATTTATTCATATTTATATTTACATACATGCGTTTCTTCCGTAACTAAGCAGTTTGACTACCAGTACAGGCAGGGTAAGATGTTCAGCGCTTTTCCGGCTGCAGCCTGTGTTAGGCTTGAGGGCTACAAACTGATTTGCACACGTCTCCACACGGCTTGATTGAGGGTTGTTTCTGAGTAGGCCGACACGGATAGCGGCGGAGCATTCCCTGATCGAAGCACCTGGCTACGTGCAAAATCCTTACTTAACCTCAAAGCAAAGCATTTTCATTGCGGCGCCCTGCCTAGCGTAATCAATGGGGTCGCGATCAGCAGAGCGTAGTGCCACGGAAGGCCAGTGCTCAAGTGCTCCGCCAGCAGTTCGTCACGAAGAGGCCCCCGAACATGGGCCGTGAAGGCGTCCAGACTGCCTCTGGCAACTCTCAAAAAAACACCAACCCTAAACCCTAAACCCTAAAATCCTGATCTACTCAAAGACAGAGCCGTGAAGGCGTCTAGCCTGCTTGGACTGCAGGCTCCCCTTCTTGGACGTCCTGATCATATGCAAATAAACCCTGTAAGCCCTGAGCCCTAAACCGTAAACCCTAAACCCTAAACCCTGAACCCCTAAGCCCTAAACCCTGAACCCCTAAACCCTGAACCCCTAAGCCCTAAACCCGGAACCCCACGAGTCCAAACCCATCAACCTGAGGTACCGAGCAGGGAAGTTAATTCAAGATACCAGAATAACCTATAGTCTCCATTGTAGTTCCTTTTTTTGGTTCAACCAATTCTACATTAAGGCTCCCAAAAGGTAACCCCAAAAAGGAACTACAATGGAGACTATAGGAAGGATCTAGAGTTAAAAAAATAATCCCCTGACTGTGGTTGAGGGTTTAGGGTTCTTAAGCTAAGTTCCTTAGCAAGAACCCAGACCCAAACCCTAAACCCTGAAACCCTATCCCCCTAAAGCCCTCGACCCTAAATCCGAAACCCTGAGCCCTATACCCCGCAACCGTGAACCCCAAAACCCTACAGCCCTAACTGAACCCTTCTATTAGCCCGAAGCATGGCTGACGATAGGTTCAGACTGAACGGATTGAGAACGGAATGGCAGCACCCACACCTTCCAATATCCCTTAATTGCGGAACACACCGTAAATTATAATGGGATCCCTGATATCATTGAAAGAACATATCTTAACTAGGGGATACTGGAAGGTCTGGGCATCTTCCACATTTCTTACACACTGATTAGCCTTCCATTGGCATTGACACCCAAGCCCTGAACCCTAAAGACCTAAAGCCTTAATTGTCGAGGTATACCCTTAGCCTAAACCCTAAACCCTAAACCCTAAACCCAAACACCCGAAGACCCAAAACCCTAAAACCCTAACCGTCGAGCTACCGTACCACTTCTCGATGGCGGCGTAGATAAACTCCTGGTCGCTGGCTTTCCGACATCCCGCGGCCGAGAGCTCAAAGGTGGCCAAGTCGTAGAAGACCTAACTTCCGCTAACCCTCCAGGTACCTACTATATAGGGCCATAGGGGCTCTAGTACCCTATATAGTAGGCACCTGGGCGGTTAGGGTTTAGGGTTTTAGGCTTTAGGGTTTAGGGTTTAGGGTTCAGGATGTGTATACAGGTACCCGAAGCCCCGAAACCTGCTTCTCCACTGAAGTTCTGTCGGGAACTGTAAATCGAAAGGCTGATCATAGAAGACCTGACGCATTGTGAATCATGCACTTCGCCGACTAGAAATACCCTCCCCTAATTTTAGCACCAATGGCATATCCCCCCCAAAAAAGACCGCAAAACCTATTGAAATTCTTGAGGCACCAGCAGCAGACCCCAGCCCGGAAACCGGGGATAGAACATGCATACATGCAGAACGTAGAACGCTTAGTTGTAACTTGTATTTTCTTAGATGTGACTTGCCTGCATTTTCCACAAAACATCTTAGTTGTAACTTTTTTCGTCGTACATGAAAAAACAACGAATCTCTGCAGAAGGTAGCAAAACACGCATCTTTTCTATGACTTTTTCTGGCTTTATTTCGGAGCCTGCCATGCTGGGGCCCAAAGTTCCTGCTGGGTTTACTCCTTAGGGTTTTCGTCTTCGGCCAAAGGTTCCTGCTGGGTTTATTCCTCAAAGTTTTCGTCTCCGGCCCTTAGGGTTGTCGTCTTCGGCCGAAGGTTCCTGCGGGGTTTGCTCCTTAGAGTTATGGTCTTAGGGCAATGCCAGAACCCTATGCAATATGCAAATAGAAAGCCCTAAACCTTTAAAGAAAGCACCACAGCCTAGTCCAAAATCCAAAAAAACGGCTGTAAGCTGCGGGCTTTACTCCTTAAAGTTTTTCGTCTTTCGTAGAAGCTTCGTGCTGGGCTTACTCCTTAGGGTTTTAGTCTTCGGCCAAGGGTTCCTGCTGGGTTTACTCTTCGGCCATAGGTTCCTGCGAGATTTACTCCTTAGGGGTGTCGTCTTCTACGAAGCTTCGTGCTGGGTTTCCGACTTAAGCTTTTCGTCGTTCGTAGAAGCTTCGTGGGAAAACTCCTCAGGGTTTTCGTCTTCGGCCAAAGTTGGGGAGAGAGGGGAGGGCAGGGGAGGGGAGGAGAGGGAAGGGAAGGGAAAGGGGAGGGGAGGGGAGGATGCATGTAGTTATGTGTGTATGTATGCATGCATGCATGGCATGCATGTATGTCTGCGTGTATGTCTGCGTGTATGTCTGCGTGTATGTATGTATGTATGTATGTATGTATGTATGTATTTATGTATGTATGTATGTATGTATGTACGTACGTATGCGTATGTATATGTATACGTGTACGACTGAAATATACAAGTATGTCTAGTTA
>CAJNJA010004281.1:0-18074 GCA_905231915.1 Symbiodinium necroappetens | reverse complement strand
GGGGGGGGGGGGGGGATTGGAATGGGCGGAGCCGGAGTGGGTGATGTGGGGTGAAGTGGGGCTCTTACAGGCTTGGAGGTTCTAAGGTTCGGGCGCCCGAGCCCCGAGTCTTTGGTGTGTTAAGTTGGGTTGAACGGTTAGGAGAGTTTACTGTAGAGTTTGGGGTTTGTGCGACATCACTCTCAGGTTTCGGGCTTAGGGCTTGGAAGTAAGAGTTGCGGCTGGATTGTGTCCAGCCCGTGCTAGTAAGCCAAACACAATAATTTTCAGTATTGTCGAGGCCTGGTTGGAACACTCTCAGTCCAGAAACGCCAGAATTGCATTCAGTATTGCATTCAGTAGGTTGAAGCTTCTAGTTACGGAGGTGGCATGTCCAGGGAAGCAGATCCCGGCAAGCTTTAAGTTAGTTGTATTGTGGAGGCTTTCTATTGCCTCATAGAATCAATAGTAATCATAGTAATCCTATTCCGTGCTAAACCGAAACCGTGAGCCTGAAATCTTGCACGCAATCCTCCTATAAACCGCAAAACTGCATACCACAAAAAGCCTCTGCCATAGACCTTGAACCTGAAGCCCCAAGCCCAAAGCAAGATTCAATCCTCGAGCCCAAAACCTCAAATCCAAGCCCTAAGGTCCCGAAATATGCATAATATAGGGGCCGCAATAGTAAGAATAGGGCTTGGTAGGGTTATGACAGTGTGATAAGCATAATATAGGGACTACGAGGGGATGCTTGAATTCAATAGACCGAACTGTCGAGTAGGTGCTAGGCCCTGAACACTTCACCTTCAACCAGATCCTGACGACGCACTCCGAAACTCTGTCCTTCGAATCGTATGGCGCTTATCCTAGAAGAGAGGCCCGATGCCTAAATGTGGAAATCCCCATGACCATAGAATCAGAAAAGCCCATGACACCCCAAAAAGCCTGATACAAGTCTGACAATCGACACCGAATCGCGCTTCTCGTGTAATATGCCCCAACACCTTATAATTATTCTAATCACTAAGAGCCCGATATCATAATGCCCCTTACATACATAGCAATCCCTATACCTACAGACCCCTGTAGAACAGAAAACAAGCCCTATTCTATTTTTGGAACCCTAAACCCTAGACCTTGAACCCTAAAACCTAAACCCCTAAACCCTAACCCTAGGCCCTAAACCCTAAAACCCCAAACCCTAAAACCCTAACCCCTAAACCCCTAAACCCTAAACCCCTAAACCCTAAACCCTTTGGCCCTACAAAACACCACCAAGGCTAGGCGAACCCCTGGCTGCTCTGGACCTGGGCCTGATCGCGGAGTTCGGCCTTTGTCAGGGACACTGGGTGTAAGGAGTACGGGGGGTTTAGGATTTACGGAGTTATGGTTGATTTAAGGTCGTATGGTTGAGGGATTAGGGGGTTTAGGATTTAAGGAGTTATGGTTGATTTAGGGTCGTATGGTTGAGGGATTAGGGGGTTTAGGATTTAGGGCGTTATGGTTGATTTAAGGTTTTATGGTTGAGGGATTATGGGGGTTTAGGATTTAGGGTTTTAGGGTTGATTTAAGGTTTTATGGTTGAGGGAATATGGGGGGTTTAGGGTTTAGGGTTGTATGGTTGAGGGATTATGGGACTTAGGGTTTAGGGTGGGGTTTAGGATTTAGGGTTTTATGGTTGAGGGATTATGGGACTTAGGAATTAGGGTTGAGGGATTACGGGGTTGAGGGTTTAGGGGAGGTTGGGGGGGGGGGGTTGGAAACTACCTCAAGTCTCCATTGTAAATGTAAATTGTAGTTCCTTTGTTGGCCTACCTTCTAGGTACAGTGCAGACTATAGTCTAGGACATTTTCAGGTGGGTAGTTACCGTTATAGGAGCCTTATGGAAGGTTTATATACCTTATAGAAGCCTTATCGAAAACCCTATATACCCCTTAAACTCCCCACCTGTAGTTTCCTTTAATACAGGTAGTGTTTAGGGCTTAGGGTTGGGGTAGCCTGAGCCGAATCCCTGAAAACTCCAACCGCAGAGAGTTTGGGCTTCAGAGGTTAATGTAGGAGTACCTATACTCTTTTGGGGGCTCCTTCTTATAATTTTCGCATAATAGACCCAAAACCCTGTGTTCGAATTGTTATCCCCTAGATAGGAGGCGTTCATGGGTTTACTGTGTCTTGGGGAGAGAAACGTAAGGGTTAATGTTGTAGTAATGTTGTAGTGCTTCTAAGGTTAATTGCAGTTTAAGGCTGGTGCTAGGGGTGAAGGTATCATCACACGAAGCTTACACTCCAGCCGGAGTTTACGCCATATTTTAGGGGTCACAGGATTGAAGCTTTCCGACAGAATAGTTCTTCGGGGTTTTGACTTGGAGCCCTAGATCCTAAACCCTCAACTGCACCCCCACGTCAACCTACCAAAGTCCATTTTTCTGTGGGTCACTGTGAACTCGATCGATAGATTATCGTAGGTTATGGTAACCTTAACCTGACCTCTGCGGTTGAGTGCATGGTGCATCGTTGCGTGCTAAATTCCGCAGAAAGGAACGATGTCGCGACAAGGACTTGCGGAGGCCGCGATCACCGCAGGGTTTAGGGTCAAGGGTTGTAGAAACATGACTTGAAGAGCTCGAACTGAAAAAGCCCTAAACCCTAAACTCTAACCTCCTGACCGTAAACCCTAGGCCCTAGATCCGAATAACCCTAAATTCTAACCCCCACTCCAAGCCCGACAAACAGATTTGCAGACTTGAAACCCCGGTGCGCATTCGGATTTCGAGTTTCGGAGTGTCAGGTTTCGTCACTTTCGCTGTCATCAGAGAGCGACAATGGTAGCAGCAAGAGAAAGCAGCAGCCGTCGGCTTCTGAGGGGGCAAGCACAAGTCCAACGTAGGCAACATAAACCCCATGGCCAAGAGAGGCACTGCACGGACTTAAGGCGGGTCTTTGACCGTGTTTGAACTTAACGGCTAAACTTTGCAAGGCAACGGCGAAAAAGTTACAGGAATGGGTCGCGCCGCTTGTGGAGGTACGATTTCGGCACGAGACTTCAGATGCAGGCTGTTGCCGCGAATATGTTAATCCATTGAGCCTGAGGGACGTAGACGCCGCTCGCCCTATGGCTTGACAGGTTTCACGGCTGACATAGTTATATTATAGTAGGTTTAATAGTTCTATTACAATAGGTTTAGTAGCTCTGTTAGATTTCGTTAGAAAGGTGATATTATAAGTTCTTGGTGTGTTGCATCACTGCAGCTTGCATCTCGCATCGAACCCTCCGGAGCTTGGCTGCAAAATCAACAGCAGCAAAACAGGTAAGCCCTAAACCGCCCTAAACTACCCTAAACCCTAAACCCCTAAACGGCCCTAAACCTCATGCACGAAGAAATCCCAAATCCTGCGCCGGTGTTCGAGGCCACCTCGTGGTATCGCATGGCTCGCGAGAAGGACCGTGTGGGTATGGCCATGGGCCGTTGGGGCCTGGAGGTGGGGTCCTGCCACAATTTCGGATTCGGATTTCTTTCGTAAGAGTATATTAATAATTGAATATGAATCAATAGGATCCGGATTTCTTTCGTAAGTTTAAAAATACTACAATATGACATCTGAGTTCTCGAGCCTTCGACCCCACTCGGGCTAAAGTTTAAGGATCTAGGTTTAGGGCTCCTCGACTGAGGTGTTGGGTTTGATTGGGTTTAAGTCCACTGGGTTCAGGCTTCCAGTCTTTGGATCCAGGCCTTAGGGATAGCAAGGTCCATTGCACGGAATAATTTGTACTGGTATCCCCTTAAAGCTCCTATGAGTTTACAAATATAGCTGTAAGATACCCCAATACCCGTTTCTAATGGTCACATTTTATTGGCAGCCGTCCTATGACAGGCACACAACTTCCTGGAAATCGCGACACGCGCACTCCGAGAAGAGCAGAGAGCCAGATAAAAAGGTCCGTTTGTGACGATGTAGGGTTTAGGCTTTTAGGCGATAACGTAGGGCACGAAACCTTAAATATTCAACCCCTCAGGTTCAGTTCTTCCGTTGTTTGCGTGTGCAAGTGCAGGCTTTCGATGCGAAACAGATAAGTATAACGTAGAGGGAGAGCCAGGCACTGACTCACACCACCCCGAAGCCAGCGTTTCTGATTCTGTTGTAAGTCTGACAGAGTGTGAGGACGTCGGTTCCAAGCCAGCAATTCCCATCAACTGAACCCCACAACCCGAAAGAGCCTTCGACCCTAAACCCCGAAATCCCCTAACGTCCCTGAATCCGTGTTGGCCGGTAACCACACCCAAAACCTCAAACCCGACGATCCTCAAAGAGAGAGGGCGTTTTAAACCTTTCTAGATCCTTTGTACATGTAGAGCCCATAGTATCAACTCCTCCGAGGAATTTCCTGGTAGGAGGCTCGCGGAGTGAATCCCCAAGCCTCAATCAGCACTTGCTTCAGTTGGGTTTAGGATTCAGGCTTTTGGGGTTTGAGGTTCAGGGTGTAGGAGTTGAGGGTTCCCACTTCTCGGGATTTGAGATAGGGCCTGGAGGAATCGGGTAGGAGTATTTCTTAACGCTCGCCAAAACGGCGGTCTAAGTCTACAGGCGCCTATAAGGCTTGAGGATTTACGGGTGAGGGTCTCCGATCTTATGACTTGGAGATTCAGGATCGATCGGATGGTTTGTGAGCTTTGGAGCATTTAGGGCCCTCCTTTCGCGCCCTGAGGCTCAAGAGGAGATTCGTCTCCTAAACCGTAGGTTGAGCACAAGTTATCTAAACAGCTTACAGCTAAGCCATGCCGCCAAAGGGAAAGGCAAAGAAGGACTGCACCTGCACAGGGTTGTGGGTCCGGTAGCATGTAGTATGCAGGGTGAGGGCGAATCTGAAACGGCCTTACTACGACCACATGGCAAAATTAGCAGCAATCCCGAAATCTTGCTCCTAGGCAGACCGCAAACTTGCAACCAAAACCTTAGTCTCCAAAAACATGTTTGAGCCTGATTCCCTACATGCCGAGCCCTAAACCCTAAACCCGAGACACTTGGAACCCTGAAGAGAAGATTAGCATGGCCATCGCGCAAGGATGACACATGCAAATCGAGAAGTGTAGCAAACAGCAACCTTCTACCCTAAACCCTGCCTTATCTCTATTATAAACCCTACACCCTAAACCCTAACCCCAGTTAGCCTGGTCAAAGCCCGCCCAACAGGGCCTCTTAGCAGATGCGAGAATAAAGGGCCGTAAAAAAAAAACCTAACTCCAAACCTGGCAGGAAGAGAAGGAGCTCGAGGAGAAAGACGAGCCCGAGATCGCGGATGGCGACGACGACAGTGATGATGACTCGGATGAGGAGTCCCAGGGCTGCGAGTTGTTTACACAAGCACAGGCTCAGAAGCACACACATGCGCACACACGCACACACACACAGATATATATATATATAGTAATATATATATATACATGTATATATATATATACATACATATATATAAATATGTATATATACATGTACACACATATAAGCATAAGTACAAAGTTTTAAACGTATATAAGTGCATATGTTTATAGATAAGATTGTTTAAAAGGGTTCCACAAAAAAACTTTGGTTTTTTCGGGCTGTGGAAAGGTTTGGAGTGTAGATTTAGGGTTTAGGCTTGGTGTGGGCTAAGGTTTTCATGTATAGGGTTTAGGGCTAAGGGTGCTTAGATTTCGGATGCTTTTCACTGCCATGGAACTCACAGGTTGAGTTCCGAGACACCAAGATTAGGGGTTTAGGGCTCTGTCTTAAGCCCTGTCTTTCACACGATCTTGCAGGACATGCCTCACCTGGAAGGAGGGGCCAAGGACGAGAAGCACAAGCAGAACAGGCGCCAAAACACCCTAAGCCCATGCCGCAGGAATTCCAATAGTTCATCCCTCTAAGCCCTACTTCGAAAGCCAAGATCCTTGGCCCTCAATCTTAGATGAGCAGGAACAGTCCCAAGGCCTGGTAGAATCCCAAGAAAGGCATTGGAGTCTGAATGCTGCGTCCTTTGCTTTGGGCTCACCTAGCGAACATCGTCCCTAGTGCTGGGGCTCGCCGCACTGTGCAGCTAAACTTCAAAGCCAGCATGGTGACGTAGCACGCGCACTACTAACGAAAGTCCGAGGACACCCCTATCGGGGCCCCATCGCTGCTGTTCTCCCTGGTCCTCTTTCCTGTCCTCATCATCCTTTTTCTCACCCTCTCCTCCTCAGCCTTGTCGTGCATTATCCGCTCAGAACAGCATACGTAGGCAGCATCGTCGTATTCCAACAAATCCGCCATCGTCATGGTCGTCGCCATCATCACAGCCGTCGACATTGTCATCATTACTCTCAGCATCACCAGCGTCACCATTCTCATTCTTACCAACCACACTGTGGCTAAGGCGGATCCGCTCGGAGTCATACCGCGTCGCACGCTTCTGGCTCGGAGCTTCTTAAATCCGAGCCTGTAGCCTTCAAATCTCTAGCCCCTAAACCCCTAAACCCGAAGGCCCTAAATCTTTACTGTAAGCTTGTTCACATCGCTTTGACCCCAATGTGTCAGGTCTGAAAAGAAGAGCCGCAAGGCAGTCGGAGACTCTTCATCCGGACCAGCGGATTGTTTTCTCAAAGTTCGAGGGTTTTTGCCAAAGTTCTTGGTGGTGCCTGTGGGGTTTAGGATTTGGGGGTTTAGGGGTTTAGGGTTTAGGGGTTTAGGGTTTGGGGGTTTAAAGCTGAAAAGGCTTCGGTTTTAGGGCTTCGGGGCCTAGAGTTAGTGTTTAGGGCTTCGCGTTTGCACTTGGGCACTTGACACCCTGGGCTGGCGTAAGATAAGTCTCTTTGGAATTTCTTAAAGTCCCTCCTAAACCCTACGCCCTAAAACCCTAAACCCTAACATTGGCGAGCCTGAGGAAGCCCCTGCTGGCCCACTGAAAGACGCCCAGTCGATTTCCAGAACTCCAGAACAATTAGGGGTTTAGGGTTTAGGGATTCATGTCAGTCCCACCCTTGTGAACTCCCTAAACCCTAAACTAAACCCTAAACCCCTAAACCCTAAACCCCTAAACTTTAAAAACCTAAAGTCCTAAACCCTAAACCCTACTAGCTCTGAAGTACATATTGATGGCCTTACTTTCTGAGGTCTCCAAGCTTGGCATGAAGCCCATCCCAGGCCCAGTCGATTCATGCTGTCGGGACGTGGCGATGTGGGTTTGGCTTGGGGGTTTGGTTTAGGGTTTAGGGTTTAGGTGCTGAATTCCTCGCTCAGGCATGCTTCTCAATGCGTATTGCTTCCGAAGGCCTTCTAGGCTTCAGTGCGGTGTATGCGTGGGAACGTACAGAGTAAGCAGAGCTTACTGCCAAGCATGCAGCACTTCACAAGCTAGCCAAACCGTGCAGGACCTTCGCATGCCGTGAAATAGTGCGTTTTCTTCAATTCGTGTGTGCGGTCATGGATTCGTCAGCTGCTACTCCTGGAGCCCCTGTAATACCTTCTCTTCAGCAGGGTATGAGCCCAACCAACGTGATGATTGAGGGCGAGACGAGAGGCCCAGACTATGGTCGCACGGCTCTCCAGCCGCTGCGTAGCTCTCAGCAGGAGTTTGGTATACAGGGTGCGGCATCGATGAACAATGGGGTGGTTCCTACACCTGTTGATGGTGATGTGCTGGGAACTGCTACTTCCCCTCTGGTGCCTGGAGGTACAGCATCTGTGACTGTGCAAGATATGGCTCCACGTCAGATTCCTCAGGATGGTGGAACAGTGGAAGCTTCGTCCTCGTGCGCGAGGACTGAAACCGGACCGGAGCCGCGACCAAACGTTTTTACCGGAACGGTGCGCGACGATGCTCGGGCTGTCGAGCCTGGAATATTTCCTCAATTTACGCCCTCTCCTTTACCTGGTCAGTCTCCGGTGGCAGCTCAAGGCGCAACAACGACCCGGGCTGCAGCATGGCTTTCCCGGTTGGGAGATTATCTTCAGAAGACTGTGGAGGTGACGTCGTGGACAGCTCATAGCCCAGCTGGCCTTGCAGCGACTTGGCCGAACAATGGGGCGTCTTCCTCGGCTATGCAGACCGTGTCGCCGACCTATGCGAGTCAGCAGGCCCCGGCTATTGAGCACAGGCCCCCGTCATCAAGTGGATCGGCGGGCGTATCTCCTGAGTTGGTTCAGGCTGAGGTGGCCAGACAGCTTGAGGTGGTCATGGGAGATTTCAACCAACAACTGCGCAAGGAAAGGGAGAGGTCGGACGAGGCGTTGAAGGAAGCTCAAGAGCTACGAAGGAAGCTGGAAATGCAAGAGATGAGAGTTTCCACGGAACCCAAGCCTACAGATGTGCCTATGTTACCGCCGCCTCCGGGACTACAAGTGCGTGAAGATATGGGCCCCGGAGTTTTCCCAGGAGTTACCACAAGTCATCCCCCGTCGGTCCCAGGACCCTGCGGTCCCCACCGCCAACATGATGCAGTACCTGGAGGCAATGATTATGTTCAAGGGCAAGGTTTGCTGGGTCAGGAAGGGCTTCCTTCGGGTCTACCTCAGAGTGTAGATCACTATATTTCGGGCGCCGGAGTTTCAGGAGTTACCGCAAGTCATCCCCCATCTGGTCCCATGATTTCGTTACCTTTGCCAAAGGTGCGCAACAGGTCACAGTCGCCAGGTCCACGTGTGTTCTTACAGGGTCTCTTTGGTCGAGGGGGTCAAAACAAGCAGGAGCCGCAGGTGGATGGGTCGCGCAGCAGAGCAGCAGTTCAGGACATTGGTGACTCACAGCTACCTGCGCAAGCAACTACAGGACCAGGTCCCTCGATGAACCCCGAAGGCAATCTATTGACTACAATGGCTCGAGGTATAGAGGCTCTTTTACGACAACAAGAACAGATGGGACCCCGAGCAGACAGACCTGAAACCGTAAAGCCTGGCATCACGGATCTTCCTCGCCTTCCCGAATATCAACCTATGACTGGAAGCATAGACCTCTTGAACTGGCTTACACACATACAGCCGATTATGGAGGATCTTTCGGATACAAGCTATGCCTGGTGGGAAGGGACACTTCAGGATGCAGCAGCGTGGTATACCAGTTACAGTGCTGCCTCCCCGCTTGAGCGACTTCGCCTGAAACCTCTTTCTTCCGAAGGACTTCATCGTCCAGAGTGGGCACGTGTGGAACGGCGTGCCACGGCAATGATGCTTTCGGCGGTGCCACCTCAAGTACGTGAAGAAGTCATTGCAATGGGCAATGTGAGCTCGCTGGCGCTGTTGTGTAAACTTTATGCTGTGTACCAGCCAGGGAACCTTCAAGAAAAGGCTTTGGTCTTGCAAAGGCTGGAGCGACCTGATGAATGTGACACCGCCTTGCAGGCGGTAGAAGTTTTGAGAAAATGGACATTGTGGCGGCGCAGGGCGTCGTCCATTGGCATTGCGGAGCCGGACGCCTCGGTGTTGATCCAGGGCCTCGACCGCATCACCATGAAGGTCGTGAAGGCCAACAGCGAGCTCAGTTTTCGGGTTTCGTTGATACGGAGTACCCTGCAGGTGGATGTGTGCCCGAGCCTTCAGTCGGTCACGAGCTTTCATCAGCATCTTCAGGCTGAGATGGAGCAGCAGGCGAGACTTTCGGTCACTCAGAGTGTCGGAGGAGGAACTCCGGGCTTGAGAGCAATCAATGCAGCGAATCCTTCGAGCGAGGTTGTACCATCCTCGGCTACGGCATCACCAACGACGTCCCCGAAAGGACCGGCATCGGGCTTGTGCAAGTACTTCCTTGGTGATCGTGGGTGTCGGCGGGGGAATACGTGCAGGTTCCCTCATACGTGGAGTTTGTTGGAGAAAGGTGCAAGATCGAAGAAGTGTTTGGCTTGCGGCTCTACCACTCACAAAGTGAAGGAGTGCAGGTCCCCTGGAGGTGGAGCAGCGAAGAATGCTGGATCACGTTCGACTGCCAATGGAGCGGGTGAGACGGGCTCGACTTCTCCTACGGCCTCCAGCCCGGCTCAGGCTCAGCGAAAGGTGGAGTTTGTTGAAAATGATGGGGAGATCCGCGCGAAGGTGCTCAAGGTTCTGTCTGAAGTTCAGCATCTTCCGATGGTTAAGTCGTTGATGGACAAGATTCGAGAGTGGGTGTCTTTGACCCCTCCCCCTACGGCTTCAAGGAGATTGGCTCTTCTGGATTCGGGAGCCACCCATGTGCTTCGGGCCCCAAAGACCTCAGCAGAGTGGGAGCTCGCGCGGGAAGTCAAGGTTCAGTTGGCTGGGGATTCAGTCACAGCTATGAAGCAAAACGAAGCAGGCTCTTTGCTGACGGGCGACCAGCTGGCCCAGGTGATCGTCCCTCTTGGCAAGGTCATCAAGGACCTTGGATACCAGTTGTTGTGGACTTCCGAGGTGTGTGAGCTTGTGGGTCCTGAAGGTGATGTCTTGCCCCTCACGGTGAGGAATGGATGTCCAGAGGTCACTGAAAAGGTGGCTTACCATTTGATTCAGCAGTTGGAGGCTCAGCAGCTTCCAGAACTGGAGGGCACCACTGAGGCTTCCATGTGTGCGATTGCTGAGCTGAAGTCAAGCTGGTGGTCCTATTTGAAGGAGTATGTCAAGACAAACAATGTGACCGAGGCCCACCGAGCGCTTGACAAGGCAACCTTCTTTGATTATAAAGAAGTCGTAAAGGAGGAGATGATTACAAGGGTCCCGCGTGAAGGGATCTGGAGCTTGATGAAGAACTTGCAAGTGAATCGCAGGGCGCGAAAGAGGTTGTTGAGGGCCTCCTCGTGGATCCTCAGGTGGGACTCCCCGGCGGTTGAAAAGGTCAAGGACCCAATGAAGCACTTGATGTTCTATGGCGACAAGGTGTACGTCAACATGAATGCCTTGCTTGTGGAAAATGAGTTCCCTGAGGTGTGGAGGGTTGTTCAGTGGGCGGCTTTCCATGGAAGGGTTGGAGCTGTGGTGGCCAAGGATGCAGCGGCTAAGCCCATGGATCAGGTTGTTGCCCGTCCTCACCGGAGCAAGGTTCATTTCCTTCATGCGTTGGCCTCGGCGGCACGAGAGGTACATGGAGGAGAGTTGGTTCGTTTCTATGTGGAAGATTGGGAGAGGGTTCAGCGTGTTAGAAGAGGAGATGATGATCCTTGGGCGTCCACCTGGCCGCCGTGGACCCTTTGCCCTTCGGCTCAGGCGTACATATGTGAAATGGGACTGTCAGACGTTTCTGTGGGAGATATAGTCGTCCCATGTGCTTTGAGGGCAGCCCGCTTGAGTGAGGACGCGTCGTGGAGGCTACATGTTGCTCGAAACCACCAGCCCTTCAGGAGAGACTGCTCTGTGTGTGTGAGAAACAGTGCAGCGGGCCGCCAGCATCGTACCACTGCACATCCGATGGCTTATACGCTGAGTGTGGACGTGGTTGGGCCGTTGAAGGGGTTTGGAAAGTCACCCGACGGGAAGTTCTTTAAGTACTTTGTCATTGGGGCTTTGAGGATCCCGAGGATTGGCGACAAAGAACCTCTAGGTGACGTTCGTGGACATCCTCTACCACCTCTTGAACCCGAAGGTGAAGATCAGCTTTCCGAGGACGAGGCAGCGGACTTTGGTGAGGTTGTGGATGGTGGGGGTGTGGATCCTTCAGAACTTGAACGTGAGGAACAACAATGGAAGGAGTTGGTATCTACGTTCAAGGAGCCCATCCTCACCTCGACCCTGTACTTTGCGGTCCCTGTGAACAATAAGAAGGCTGCGACTATGCTGCCAGCAGTTCAGCGTATCGTGGTGGATGTGAAGGCCCTCGGCTACCCCGTGACCCGAATTCATTCGGATCGAGGAGGAGAGTTTCGTGGAAACCTGGTGAGGAAATGGGCTCTGTCGCAAGGTATGTGGCCTACAACCACGTCTGGCTCGGATTCTGCTGCCAATGGGGTCGCAGAGTCGGGAGTACGATATCTCAAGCGCAGAGCACGCATACTCTTGGACAGTGCGGGCCTACCCAAAGAAAATTGGCCTACGGCGGTGCAGTATGCGGCTGCCCAACAACGAAGCGACCAGCTTGGAACCGTGCCGATGATGCCAGTGGCCTATGGTACCAAAGTTTACGTGAAGACAAAGCGCTACAAGACTGGGGCGGTGGAGGATTTTGGCCCCCACTGGACAAGAGGGCGCTATGCTGGCCCTTCTACGGACATTCGTGGTGGGCACGTCATCATCAAGGACACGGGCACCTTCATCCAGACGACCCATGTCAGGATAACCAAGGAGCCGCCTCCGTTAGAAGAGGTTGCCCCAGCCGTTGCGGTGGACTCTTATGTGGATGACGAAGGCCCACATGAAGGACCACCCTTACCACCTCCTCTACTACCACCACCTCCCCGGCGCGTGCGCCTAAAGGCTCCTGCGGTGTCCAAGGTTGATGGAGATTATCCTCAAAATGAAGTGTTGTATGAGACGCCTACTGAGGAGGACATCTTTGATGAGGAGGAGCCGGGCTTGAAGTATTTGCGGGTTGGTGAAATCCAATACTTGGAGACGATTGCTCGGCAGTTGTATCAGGAGGACAAGTTTGATGAGGGTGATGTTGCTCGACTCCTGTCGCTATTTGCGGGTACATGTGGGAACTTGAGGGTTCCGAGAGCACCAAAAGGAAAGGGGCTGATCATCGGGGCCTACGTTCATGGTGGGGCATTTGGCCTTACTCGTTATGGTCGTGATCTACCTTGGGTGGCGCGTTATTTCAATGACTACCTGACTCGGAAGATCCAAGGTAAATGGCCAACCTTGAAGCCTTCGTGGACTACGCTTGCCATTCAGGCCGCAAGTGAGGTGCCCAAGCACCGGGACAGCCGCAATGAAAGAGGTACCTACAACTACGTGATGGAGCTCAAGACGAACTCATTGGAAGGGTTGTGGGTGGAAGATCGTGATGATCGGCGACAAGTGATTGGTGGCTCAGGTGCGCAAGATTATCAATATGAGGGCCAGGATGGTAAAGTGTATGATGGTTGTCTGTTGGATGTGAAGCAGGAACCGGCGGTGTTTGACCCGTTGATCCCGCATGCCTATGTGAAGGGCGAGAATGAGAAGTGGTTTTTATCGGCCTACACTCCACAAGGTGCGTATAAGTTGAGTGGGCACGATTTGAAGTACTTGGAGGATGTTGGATTTCCTCTACAGCTTCCATGTGAAGATCAGGTCAATCACAGCGGGGCACTGGAAACCACACCGGTGCTAAAGGCAACTTCCTTGTCATCTAGGACGTCATTGAGCGGAGCTCATGGTGAGGATGATGGAGTTGAGGTAGTCACTGCTGGGGATTGTGAAGCCACTTTGTGGGATTGGGCAATGTATATCGAGCAGGAACATGGCCCTATGGATGGTGATTCTGCTTGTGGGAAGTTATTGTGCAAGGTGTGTGCCTCTGATGATCCTGGTGTTGAGCTGGGTGTGTTGACAAAAGTCCCCGGGCTCTTGAATGAGGAGGAGCCGGGAGATGCCAATCTTTCCGATATGCACGAGAATGTGGAGTATTGGTCTTCCTTGGGCCTCTACGACTTCCCCCCGTGTTGCGAAGTTGGAGCCGGAATATGTTGAGGGCATCGAGGATATCATTGGCAAGGCCGTTGCGGGCGGGACTCCTTTGAGGCACACCTACAACGTGAGCCCTCAAGAAGCCAAGGCGGTTATTGAAAAATGGAGACCAGCCATTGTCAAGGAGCTTGGTGTGGTCGAGCGTGGCTTCAAGAGAATTACCACGGCAGACGTAGCCCGTTTGAGGGCCACAACAACAGTGCAGGAGCTTCCTTCGAAGCTGGTGTATACTGTTAAACCCCCATCTGGGGATGATTCCGTTGATGAGCGTGCCTATTGCAGGCGCAAGGCCCGCATTGTATGCTGCGGTAACTATGCTTCCGAAGAACAGTCGGAGTTGTATGCGGGTGGAGCTGCGGCCGAGAGCTTGAGATGCGCGTTGACGTACACAGCCAGGAGACGGTGGAGATCAGGCATCACCGACATCACCGGGGCTTTCATGCTGACGCCCCTTCCGACTGGGGATGGCCAAATCGTCTACATTATTCGGCCCCCTGCGGCTTTGGTGCAACTTGGCCTTGTTGACCCTCAAGAACGGTGGCAGCTGACCCATGGAATGTACGGCTTGAGACAGAGCCCCAAGCTATGGTCATCGTTCCGTGACAATGAGTTGAAGAAGATGGTTGTGAAACACCAAGGTAAGGTTTGGGTGTTGCAGCAGGGCACTGCAGAGCCAAATATGTGGTTGGTTCGTGAGCAGGGGGCACCTATGGACCAAGAACCTGACGGTTTGGTGCTCGTCTATGTCGACGATATCCTTATCAGTGGACCTGCTTGGTTGGTGGAGCTGTTGGCTACTACAATCCGAGGTGTATGGAAGGCGTCACCGCTTGAGATGTTGGAGGTGAACCATGAGATACGCTTCCTGGGCTGCGAGATTGCAGTTTCGGAAGACTATGACGCCATCTACGTGCACCAGCGACCCTACATTGAGGAGATCTTGCGGCAGTACGCCACCCCCGAGACCGAGCAGTCGCCCATCCAGGCGCCGAAGGAGCTGGTATCTTTCGAGGCTCGCGAAGGAGAAGAATGTGGGACGGAAGAGCAAATCAGACAGGCTCAGAAGGCCTGTGGGGAATTACTCTGGATCGCCCAGAGAAGCCGCCCTGACCTCTCCTTCGTGGTTTGTGCTATGGGTTCCCTACTGACGAGGGCAGCTCCTCGGTGTCTCAACATAGCGGCTCGCCTGCGGTCCTACTTGCAGCGAACAAAGGGCCTGGCCCTTTCCCTACGACCTACCAACGACCAGCTGGTCGTTTACAGCGACAGCT
The DNA here is from genome assembly GCA_905231915.1 of Symbiodinium necroappetens. Classification (NCBI taxonomy): domain Eukaryota; class Dinophyceae; order Suessiales; family Symbiodiniaceae; genus Symbiodinium; species Symbiodinium necroappetens. The sequence goes on along the minus strand of CAJNJA010004281.1, from coordinate 3,257 downwards.
CGTTTGCTCCGGAAGGATCAAAAAGCCATTCTGGCTTTGTGGCGGTGTGGCTGGGAGCTCCAGTTTGCTGGAGATCAGCGAGGCAGCCGTTCACATGCCTGTCAACGGCAGAATGCGAGTTATTGGCAGCTACAGAGGGGCTCGTGATGGGCAAAAGCATCGAGTCTGTGCTTGCTCAGTTGATGCCGAATGTGGGTGCGATCCACCTGAAGGTGGACAATCAAGCGGCTATCAGCCTGGCTAAACCGTGCTCGTCGTCGTCGTGGCGTACACGTCATCTCCGTGTACGTGCCTCATACATACACGAACAAGTGATCGACGAGCGTGTGATGGTTGTGTTTGTGGCTGGAAAACAACAACAATGGGCAGACCTCCTGACAAAGTCCTTTCCACGTCAACGGTTGGAGGAGTTGATCAAGATATGGGGCTTTGTCGATACTGCAGTGGAGACATCCAAGATTGCGGTTGTTCGTGCCTTAGTTGCCTGTATGATGGTGCAAACGGCGCGGGCCCAGGAGGAGACCCCACTGGCGTTGACTATGTCTTTCGAGCTCTATGTGATGGTGATCTTGTTGGCGATTGTGGCTGTGGCTTTGTGGGAGCTTTTATGGTGGTGTGTTGATCGCTGCTGTGGAGAAGTGAGACCCTCAAGGTCGGCCAGGAGACTTCGAAACCCCCAAGAGACCATTCAAAGGGAGATTGAGGCGCAAATTGCGGAGCGCCGTCCTCCTACATCCCCGTTGCCGAGGAGCTCTACACAGGCGAGCGAGCCTACAGGATCACCACCGGCTGGGAGTCCTGAAAGGGCCCCCTCACCAATGGCTACAAGTACGGCGTCTTCATCGGCGAGACCATCTACGAGGAGGGCACCGCGCCCCCCTTCTACAAGACCGAGTACCCTTACAGAGCCTGCGGAAATTACTACCAGGCCTTCTACGCGTGAGGCAGAAGTCCAGATCGATGCAAGACCCCTGATATGCTATCAGGATCGTGAAGTTCCAGTTGCGGTGCCGGATCCCAGCCTTTGGAACTATCCACTCTATGTGAGTCCCCATGGTGATACCTACCACACGTTTGAGTCTTGCTGGGGACTCAGGAACACTCGCGCCAGGGCAGTAAGATTCTGCCAATGTTGTCGTGACAACCATGGACGCTCCCTGAGGGACCATGGACGTGGATGAGCATGCCAGATTTGTAAAGGTTGGGATGATGCCTTTTCTTTGTCAAGACAGGCAAGGAGGAGTGCTGAATTCCTCGCTCAGGCATGCTTCTCAATGCGTATTGCTTCCGAAGGCCTTCTAGGCTTCAGTGCGGTGTATGCGTGGGAACGTACAGAGTAAGCAGAGCTTACTGCCAAGCATGCAGCACTTCACAAGCTAGCCAAACCGTGCAGGACCTTCGCATGCCGTGAAATAGTGCGTTTTCTTCAATTCGTGTGTGCGGTCATGGATTCGTCAGCTGCTACTCCTGGAGCCCCTGTAATACCTTCTCTTCAGCATTAGGGGTTTAGGGGTTTAGGGTTTAGGGTTTTGTATGTAGGATTTTGGGTTCAAGGTTGGTTTCGGGCTCTTTGATTCGCGAACTTTAAGGGTCATGAACCTTGTTGGCAGAATGAACCCCATAAACTCTTACCCATGGGTGGACCGAAGTTCAGGTTTGGACAGGATCTTCTGAAGCTGAGGGTTGGATGTTGCAGTGTTTCGGAAAAGTTGTGCTTACTTGGTACGTTCATTGTTTTGGAGAGTTTGGTGCTCAGGACCGCAGCGCAGCCAGGCAGCTCGAGTTCCGTTCAAACCGTTGGTGATGTTGGGATGATGTTTCGCTTCTAGTTATGACAATTACGGAGGCCCCTCTTGCTGCCGGCAGAGTGGCAAGCACGATGCAGGCAACAAAGAGATGAAATCGATGCCCACGTCGAGGATGATAGCGACTATAGAAACCCACCATTTTCAACTCGGCTGCCTATCAGCATCCTCACTGTGACCGCAGCAACGACGAAGACAACACTGGTAAGGATTCTAAGCTTTAAACCTTAAACCCTATGCCTATGCCCACTGCCTGCATGCAAAGATTCGGGAAGGGCGATGGCAAGCATGGTTATAGATGCCTGGGGATGAATCAACCGGCAGTTGACCGATGCTGGTTTCGCGCCTGACATTGTGCTTCTTCGTGGTTCAGGGACGGCATGAGAGCGTCTCCACTCCGATTTGGAAGACTATTTCGGAACTTGTGCATCCTAGCGGCCCAGCGAGGATCAAGGGGTAGACCACCCGAATGCATGCCACACCTTGCCCGTTCAGGCATCACTCGTGTGACCGTCAAGAAGAGTGCTAGCCTTACTGGGGCACTTGTCGGGGTAGTTTGACTCTCGGCTGGCTATGCAGAATCAGGTATTTCTGCGCCGAGCTTGTAAGCTCAGCAACCCTGACACATGTTTGAAATCCTGACTCTGAACTGACTTTTGTGCCGTCAGTGCGGGGCCGGCATCCTTGCAGCCAGACTGCCGGAATTCGCAGTATGCAGACCATCATTGCTGCGGGGATGTCTTTAGCGGACGTGCCGAGGCAAGAATATCCTCTTCGTGATTGCGAACCCGGATGTCCACAAAGCACAGTCCTCCGACACGTGCCCTGTCACGCAATGAAACCGGAAGGTCATGATGATGAACTCAATGTGCTAACATTGACTACCGTACTGCAGCTCACGATGCACATCAACAACGGAAAGCATAAATCTACAAAATTCTGTGCGTGACGTGCTGAGAGAAAGGGCTATGAATATCAGGGTGGTCATCAGTGCAGCTAGGATGTCCATGGTCGATGTATGTCGATCTGGCCGTGGCTGGGTCGAGGTGCTTGTCGTCGTAGCAGCAGCAGCAGCAGCAGCAGCAGCAGCTGCTGCTGCTGCTGCTGCTGCTGCTGGTGTTGGTGTTGGTGTTGGTGTTGGCATTTGTCTTGTTAATGTTCTTGTTTTTGTTCTTGTTCTTGTTCTTGCTCTTGTTCTTGTTCTTGTTGTTGGTTGTTGGCTGTTGGCTGTTGGCGTTGCTGTTGCTGTTGCTGTTGCTGTTGCTGTTGCTGTTGCTGTTGCTGTTGCTGTTGCTGTTGCTGCTGCTGCTGCTGCTGCCGCCGCCGCCGCGGCTGCTGCTGCTGCTGCTACTGCTGCTGCTACTGCTACTCTGCTACTACTACTACTACTACGACGACGACCACCACTACTACTACTACTACTCCTACTGCTACTACTACTACTACTACTAC
>CAJNJA010004270.1:738-11913 GCA_905231915.1 Symbiodinium necroappetens | reverse complement strand
TTTTGAGGACCCTAAACCCTAAACCGTATGGTTCCGGGTTGAGGGTTGCATTCTTACCTGGGCCTTCAAGTGCAGCTTGTTCAGTTGCCTTGTTTCTCTTTTGATCCGGGGATCACCCCTATATTATATAGTTGTGTTTCACGAGTTTCTCACAGGCGGTAAATGGGAAATGTGCTACAGGCCCATTGCGCGAAATGCTACACCCGATCCTGTGGGTATGCTTTTCGGGCAAAAGAGGTTTGTGGGTCTGGTGCTAGCAAGGTTTTTCGGTGTTCGGGACATGAGAACTTTCGATTTGTAAGCCATAATACGAGGGCTTCTAAACGATACCAATAGTATGCGTTAGATTCAAAATTGCAATTATACTATGATGTGCCCCGAAACTGTATTGACGTTTTTAAGGCCCACTTCAGCCCTGTAAAATCTGTAAAGCCCTGCAAAACCCTACCTTCAACAAGACGATCCCTGCAATGGGGTTTCGGTTTTGTTGAGATTTGACTGAGTCCATGCCGGTGGGATGCCTCGTAAGCAGATGGCCAGGGTCCGACAGAGCTACTGTGGCATGATTTTCAGGGAGTCTCTGAAAATCAAGGGCACCGATGTGGAACCTTCAGTTTTTCCGACCATTAAGATACCAAATGTTTCCACACCGGGTACGCTGCTTTCCCGAAACCGCGATAATTTGCGTGTGTTCCCATGCCTGCGGAAAGCTTACAGCGTGGCAGGTTCAGGAAATTGCCCTGGTCCGAGCATGTCTGCTCCATGGGCGAGGTAGGTAGATGGACAGACAGCCGGAAGACTTCTGTCTGTGTTGAATGCCTCACATTCGACACGGACGTCGGCAACAAACGCACGGACAGCAAAACAGTCGACTGCCGACGATGAATCGCGTGCAGGATACTGGCACTACGGTGGAGGAGGGTGTGCAAGCTTGTTCCAAAGAAGCCTGGAGGCGGAGGAGGAGGAGTGGAGTGGCAGCCACTATAAGAAAAAATTTGTTTTCGCAGTGGGGTGGACCACTATGAAAACCACAGCTGGAACAGGCTTGGTGGAGGCGGGTGGGCCAGGCTGTTCCAAAGTAGCAGCAGCCTGGAGGAGGAGGAAGGCTTCTGCAGTGGAGTGGCGGCCACTATAAAAAACAACTAGTTTTTGGCAGTGTGGTGGGCCACTATAAAAACCATAGCCGGAACAGGCTTGGTGGAGTGTGGGCTAGCCTGTTCCGAAAAAGTGTAAAGCTAAAAGGATTAGGCCTGTCCTAACAACCCTACAGGCCCGGGTGGGGGGTTCCGTCTGAAGGGAGCTGGCAGGAATGAACAAGGCTCTGAAGACCTGGTTCGAGGACGGTCGTGCCCATGGGCACTCTAAACCTTAAACCGGAAACTGTCACAGTGCTTTTGTTCTAGATCGAAGCCGGAAAGAAGGGAAGGGTCTAAGGGCCATTTAGGGTTCAGGATTACAGGGTTTAGGTGTTTCGGGTTCCGGGGTTTCGGGGGGTAGGGCGTAGGGTTGTGAGGGAAACTGGGCTCAGGGCTTAGAATTGCGGGGCAAAAGTTCAGGCCTTAACGTTGCGAGCAAAGGCTTTTGCGTTTCGGTTTCCATGGAATGTGCTCGGGTTTTCAAGTTGGGGGTCCACATTCTTACGTACAGAAAAGCTTGGGGGTAGAGTGGTATCATTTTACAAGGACGACACAGTTGTTACCGGTGTTTAATTATGCAGACCTCTACATTATGTATAAGATGCTTTGGATCAGGCCCTTCTAAGACCCTCCAAAACCCTAGAGGTTACAAAAGTGTCTATATCAAAACTAACAACAGTATATACTCTAAGCCTGTTGGAAAATAAACTATATGAAGCCTACAAAGATTTTTGGTTTCAAGTTACAAAACTGGTTAAAACCCTAAGCACCCTTGGAACAAAAATGGAACCGGAAACCTTAAACCTTAAACCCAACCTCCAGGTTACAAAATTGTTTGGACTGCCCACGAGAAGTTGGGGGACTTGGAGAAAGCCGAAGCATGGGCTTTGCGATCCTTGTCATCGGTTGGAGTGTGCAGGGCTTCAGGTAGAAAAGGGTTACAAGCCTTGATAATAATAATAGTAATAATAATAGTAACAATAATAACAATAATACTACTAAGAAGAAGAAGAATTAGAGTAGGTTTCAGGCAGAAAAGCCGTTAGATCCAAGGGCCCTAATAATGCCTAGAGTAGAATTTCTGTTGGAGGTCTTTTAAAGGGTTCTTTAAGGGTTTGATAAGGGGAGGAACTTGATCTCCAGGACCCTGAGGGTGCACAAGTGAGGGGTTTTTAGCATGACTCTATCGGGAGTGTTGTTGTGATCTAGGGTTGGGGTTTGTAGGGTTTGCAGGGATTTGTTTTTTTCTGGTTTACCGGCGTTCAGCTGCATGGGCGCCGTTTCTTTTCTTGATCCAAAAAAGGTATGGTTGGGGTTTCGGCCTCAGTGCCTACAGCTTCATCGGGTTCAGGGTTTAGGGTGTAGGTTTTAGGGTTTAGGGTTTAAGGCTTACTTGTAACCACGTGGTGCTCGCGGCCATGTCAGGATCACAGGGCTGTTGTGTTTGAGTGTTTGGGGTTGACAGTGCCCGGGAAGAATCGTTTTTTTTGCTTTGGGGGTTGGATCTTGAACCCAAAAACTCAAAGCCGTGAAGCCCAAAGCCCCAAAACCGTGTACCCCCAGACCCTAAACCGCAGACCGTAAACCCCCAAGGCCCCAAAACTGTAAACCTCGAAACCCGAAACCCTAATAGGGGTCCTTGAGGGGTGCCGTCAGGATTGAGTGTTAAGGGTTTAAGGGTCCATGTGCCCATATGGCGTCTACTTCGGCCCTGAAGTAGCCATATAGGGGCTAGTGACTAGGGTTTACGGTTTCGGGTATTTTATTGGAGTACGTGGATCCTTTGAGATACTATGCACCGCCGGCCTGTTCCAATCGCGACAGCCTTGAGCTAAACACCCCCAAATAAGCGTCATTATTGGGGGCCCACTTTGATCCTTCTCCGTAATGGCCCATGCAAAGCGGCTTTAGTAATTCTAAAGCGGGCTCCTCTGGAGATTTGCATGGGCTTTTGGCTTCAGGGTGTTCAGGAGTTAGGATTATGATTTAGGGTTAACATCATTCTTTACTTGAATCTCACAAACCCTACCTTTTTCATGGGTAGCTAGCTTATAACGAAGAGGCTCCAATACCCTAAATCTTAAACCCTAAACTGGCCCTGAACCTTGAACACGAGACGCTGTATAATTCCTAGGAAGCTATGTTTGTAGGGTCCTGGGCGGCCTTTCAGTACCTCCGGTACCTAGAAGGTCTTAAGCTAAGCCCCAAACCCCTGAAGCCGAAACTCCTCAACCTCTGATCTCCCTAAATCCTCAACCGTAAACCCCTAAACCCCTTAAGCCCGAAGCCCTACACCCCTAAACCTTAACCCCCCTGAACCTAAACCCACCCGGAACCGCAGATCCCACCCACAGGCGCTCGAACCCTGATATGGTTGGCCCTGAACAACTAGAGCTACGGCTCCGTTCGGGGTTCTTGATAGGGCTCCTTTAAGGGCTTTTTCGGGTTTCTACGAGGATTGTTTTTGCATAATGCAGGGGTTTCACTAACTAGAATGCGGATTTGCGGTATGGCGAGTACTATATACGGACTAGTAGAACAGTAGAAGTACATAGTTGCCATTGTGGCACCTCAAGTCTCCAAGTTGGCCATCGAATCTGCGGCGATGCAGAAGCCAGATATAACAGACAGACGTTTCTAGAATCGCATCCGAAGCCCTGGACACAAGCCTGAGATGACCATTTGAGGCATGCTCGCCGACAACTTCCCGCCAGGGTTCCTTGGCCCCAAAACCAATGCAAGGTGATCACAGTTTTCTGAGATCAGACCTGACAATGGGGTTACGGGATGGGGCAACCTCGCGGCCTCACCTCGCGGCCTCGCGCCCTCACCTCGCGGCCTCACGCTCTAGGTGTCATTGTCAAGTCCGTTCTGGAATATCTAGTAACAACAGTATCCCCTTATATATCCAGAAGTTACATTATGTTGGCCGAAAGCCTCGGTTGAATTTCCAAGGCCACTTCGTCTGCGCCACGGTAATGGTTGTAACAAAAACGGCAGTAATGCTTGACACGTGTTGTAACAAAAAAGGCTAGGAGCAGCAGCATCCACCTCAACATTGGTCCCTGTAGTCTCCATCTTAAGTCTTAGTTCCGTTTGGGGTTACTTCATAGGATCCTCAGTAGGAGATTTGTTAAACCTAAAAAAGGAATAACAATGGAGAAACCCTAACCCTAAACCCTAAAGCCAAAAAAGGAACACCAATGGAGACTATAGGTAGGACTCCAGTCTCCGGTTCACAGCGTGTCCAGTCGTATGAACTCACAAAGATCACTCGCAGGTAGAGTTGCAGTGGGAGCAATATTAGATCGTCAAAAGAAGCGCCAGTGCAGTGTACTGGTGACCTCGTCGTTTAGTATCCGTATCAGTATTGAAGCACAAGCTGCGATGTTCTATTGTACCTGCGAGTCATGGAGCACACACGGCGGCTGTTGTGTCAACAATCTTACCACCCAGTCTTGACTTTATCAAATTCAGTAGCTTTCTCTGGACTTCGGGTTGGAGAAGGTTTTGTGGCACACCGCCCTTAGTTTCAAGCTCTATGACGTCTAGGCTGCAGAGTCTCGGGCATTGTGAGTCTAACTAGATTTCAGGAGTATTTAGCCTTGAGGCCCCCAAGCCCCGAGCCGCAGACGTAGCCGTTATAGGGTTTAGGGTTTAAGGTTTTCGGAACGACGAGGCTTGGAACCTATCTCTGGCTCATCGCGACTTGCCTGACATTGGTGGGGATTTGCATATCCCAAAACCCAAAAACCCCCGAAAAGGCTAGCCAGCTGGCCGAGGTACGAAACCCGAAGCCGCAAGGCCCTAAACCCTAACCCCCCCAGTCAAATTAGGGTCTATAGGTTCCACTGATTTTACTGTTACCCCAAATAACCTACCGTGTTTAACTGACTCAAAAACGAAATCACACTAATGAACACTCAAAGGTAGGTTTCAGAGGGTTCAGGTAAAACCTAAACCCCACGACGGAATTCTCTGGAGTTTTTTGTGTTCTCTGGCCCTGGGCTCACCCAAGGCTCAGGGCTTGAATTATTTCGACAAAGTGTTTAGGGTTTAAGCGATACCTAGAGAAAAATTGGCCCTCCAAAACCGGTATGTTGAAAGTTTCTGTCTGCTGCGTCGGATGCACAAAAATCGCCCCGAGCTTCGAAGCGTCCAACACGAGGAAGCGCATGCTAAAGCCGCAAGCGCTGACGGTGCCACCAGCTGGCTACGCAGGACAGCCTGTGCACACCGGAGAACCAAGGACAAGTAGCCAGTACTCCTTTGATTTACGTGTGTATAAATGCGCAATTCCTTTCAGCATTATAGTTTCAACACTATGGTACATTCCGCAGTTCCCTTCACGATCCGTGGCGGATCTTTGATGTTGCTGCTTTCCCTAAACTTCCTAAACCTAAACTCAGGCTCTAGACTAAACTCTCCATCCAAAGTCGAAAACTGAAATCGGCAAGCCCGCAACATACTCGGCCAGTCTCAACCCCTGCATTGCTTCAGCCGGGTGCTCAGACTTTTTGTGTAGGTTAGTTTCGCGGGGCTGCATCTGCAAACTGCAAATCCCCAGGCAAAGCAGTCCTAAATCGTAGCCCCTATGAATAGCGTTTAGGGTTTATAGGCCTATAGGGTTTAGTATCCTGAATATTGACCGAAGACCTTACATAGTGCCCAAAAAGCGAAAGCCGTGAACCTGCAGCTGGTGCCCCACCTCAGCCCAGAACAAAATCAAGCCTTGAATCCTAGAGAACCCTTATGGAACCCTGGAAGCCGACCAGAAAAACCCTACAAAACCCTAACCCCCCAGGTACCTACTATATAGGGCCCTAGGGGCTCTAGTACCCTATATAGTAGGTACCTGGGAGGTTAGGGAAAGCCTACTCCACCCTATGGCAGGCTGTTCAACCCTAGCTAAAGTTTTAGCTCCAGAGCTGCCCAATTGGGCGTGAGGATGCAGTCGGCGCGGTTTGCCCCGGGTGTGACCTGCTACAGCCCCTCTGCATGCTACTGGGGGTTCAGGGTGTAGGGTTTTAGGGTTTACGGTTCAGGGTCTGACACCCCAAACCCTAAACCCTGTAAACCCAAAAGTCTGCTTAGGTTTATCATCGCTTTGAACATGCAGGTAGGGTTGTAAGGTGCCGCAAAGGGTTTAAGGCTTTAGGTTTTGTTTCCAGGGTATGCTTGCCCATACTTAATGTGTGTCCCGTGGGGGCCCTTAAACCACAAGCCTGTCTTTTTACCACAGGGGCCTGATTTCTTACCAATACGGTTCCTTGGTGTATATTCTCGTAACATTAGAATGTACTCCAAGGCACTACTCTAGCTAAAGGCCCCCCCTTACCATAGAATCCTTGCGACAATCCTCTTGGAAAGCCTGTACATTGAACTCTCAAAAGGAGCCTATTGAAGGTATCAAGGCCCCCTATAGTCGTAAAACAAGGACATGCTTCGGGACCGAGGATTTGTTGGTTTCGCCTGGTTCCCACACCATAATAGGTTAGGGTATAGGATTTAAGGTTTATAGGGCTTAGGGCCCAGCGTTTTGGGTCTTGGGTTGGTCTAGGCTCTGGGGTTGTTGTGGGTCACATCAAAGACGAGCACAGTCTGTGTTTGGAGTTGGAGATCTGCTGATCGCACCCAAAGGCACCGAAACCCTAAAACCTTAAACTAGAAACCCCTGCTGCGACGCCCCAACTGCTAAGCCCCAAACCCACGAAACCCTACAAAAGCCCTAAGCCCTAAGCCCGAGACCCTAAACCCGAAACCCAAAACTTAAAACCCCAAACCCACAAAACCCTACAACAGCCCCTAAGCCCGAGACCCCGAAGCCTCAATCCCGAAGAGCTGAACCAGCGGCAGACCATCGGACAGCCGACGAAACCTCTTGGAGCCTTTTGAAACCCGACGGCCCTTTCCCACGGTTTAGGGTTTAGGTTTCCATCAAGGAACTACATGGAACTGAATGAAGCAGATCTTCTTTACGACAGAAAAAGGGTGCTTTGGTTCGCCCCAAGCCCCTCTGAGGAAGTAGATGGAACTGTGTATATAAGCAGCTCACAGAGAAGGAACCGGGGGAGTTAGGGCTTAGGGTAGGAGCTGGAGAAGGAACTCAGATGGTTCCAGCTGGACCATAAGAAACATTTGCTTTTGTTGTGGAGGGGTTGGGGGGGAGGCCTCTTTCGTGTTCCATAGAATCGCGCCTGAAGAGCGTGCAAGTTTTTGTTTGAGGGGGGGGGGGGGGGGGGNNGGGTTTGAGGTGAGCCTTGAAGAACTCCCGAGCCCCTCTAACACGGATCAGATTTTAGGGTTTGAGTGTTTGGGGTTTAGGTTCCGGATAGGTAAGAGACCCCAGCAAGCCCTGGCAGAGACTAACCTTCTTATGCTTCCAGGGGCCTGATTTTTTATTGGGTCCGTCACCTTTAAAACCCTAAACCCCCTACAACCCTAAACCTCTGAGGGAGTCTTGGGCCCCACCTATAAGGTCCTTGGGAGCATAGGGGCGAGGCTATGGTTCAGCACTGGGCCAATCAAGACAGAAAGTCACGCGCCTGGTACCAGCCTAGGGTTTAGGCTCTGTAGGGTTTATAGGGTTTAGGGTTTAGGCTTTATAGGGTTTATAGGGTTTATAGGGTTTAGGGTTTAGGCTTTAGGGCTTATAGGGTTTCTAAACCATGAGCCTTGGAGCTCCATATCTTCCCCAAACCTCTGCAGCCTCAGCCGTACAGTCCGAGGCAACGTCATCAAAGCCTGTGACTGGGCTTTCTTGGTGCTGGCTGCAGGATATAGGATTCAGCGTCCAGGGTTAACAGGGGGGCTTTAGCTTTAACAGCTGGAACAGGAAACCCCGTTTTTCAAACCAAGCAGTAGGAAAAAGGGTACATGCAATGCTATGGCGCTACTCAGAAATCGAGTTCTTCTGAGAAGGGCCTTGGGCCTTCGGCTTCGCTGGGTGTGGGGGGTGGGGTGTATTTACAACGGCACAGAGTTTCGGGTTTAGATTTCAGAGTTTGTGGTCGGGGTTTGGGCTTGCTGTTTCAAGGGCTGCGAGCTTTGTGTGTGTGTGTGTGTGTTTGTACGCCGTATACCGTGCCAACTTCGCCAACGCAGTCCTGCTAAATTGCATAGGGAAGACCTCGTCCCCAACTCCTTACTTGGAGGGCAAAGGGACTTAGTAGGTGGGTTATAAGTAGAGTCATAAGTACCCTAAATGGACTTACCCTAGTTATAACCCTACTTATAACCGACTTACTAAGTCCCCGGTCCAGGTTCAGGCGCGGACCGCGGAGGGGTCAACTTGTTGAAAATATAGTATATTGGCAATATTCGCAGCATACATCTGGTCATCTTCTGTTTACCCGGCACAACCCTGCGAAACCTGGATGGAAGCTTAGGTGCTGCGAAGGGGGATGCCAAGACGGCTCTCCAACATTGGCGAGACATGGAGGTGCTGGAGCCAAATTTAGCGCAGGGTCGTCCAGCAGAGAGAGGTTTGAGGTTTGCCGTGAAAGGATGGAAGGTACCTTGTTTTCAGGGTTTGTCATTGTTGTTTTTAACAGATGAGCCAGGACCTGTTTAGGGTGAGGGTTTAGGTTGATGGAGTCTGCCAGCCAGATTTCAGCCTAGCATGTGTAGACCTTTAAGACGGTCACGAGAGCTCAGGATTGAGTTCGGAAGGATGGTCATGAAGACGAAGCCCGTAAACCCCAGACTTGCACTAGGGCTCCCTCTAAAGATTCTCCGATGTGTGTTTTTTTTTTAGGGGGGGGGGTGTCTACGCGAAACCCTAAGCCCCTAAACCCCTACAGGGTTTGAGTCGAAGGTTTCGGGTTACGACCTGCGTCCGCATGCCTGGGGTTTTACCCGGGGATCCCAAAGCCCTACTGTTTTTTGGGGGGGGCGGTGGGGGGGGGGGGCCTACTATTTTGTAGGGTTTGGGCCGGTTTGCGGATACTAAGCCCTGAAACCTAATCTAGGGGCCTTAAATATTGTTACCTATACTATTTTGTGGGGCCCTTCATAGGCTACTAGGATTTGCTGCTGCAGCCAGCGGCTTTGCGGCGGGGAGTCCTCCAGTGCAGGTTCTTCGGGAATTTGGGCGCGATAGTATACTAGAACTGACTTAGAATGTACTATATCATATACGAAAAGCCTGCTATAATAAACGAAACCATACTACACCATGTCATGTTGATGATGATCCTGCCAGGGTTTCACGATGGCATCGCGCAGGCTGTCGGACTTTAGACTCGTCGGGCATAGGGCTTGATCTTCGGGCCTGCGAATCCCAAAAGCCTAAACCCTAAACCTTAAACCCAAAACCCTAAACCCTAAACCTTAAACCCAAAATCCTAAACCTTAAACCCTAAACCCGAAACCCTAAGCCCCGACTTCAAATCTTGCACCTGGAACCACGCGAGACTAAAGTCCGGAATCCTGCCCCTCGAACCCCCTGAAGCCTGAAGTTTTAACCTATTATAGACCTTAAGCCCTAAATCCTAGCCCTCGAACCCTGAACCCTCACTCCAACACCTCCTAAACCCTGAACCCAAAAACTTGCAAGAATCCCCTAATTCAATATGCCCTCAATTATTAGAGGCACGTACATTAATCGCTGCATTATTATTATTTTTGAAATGTGACAATATGGTCATGCTATTTTTTTGCGGTTTGTTGATGACACACCGATTCCGCCTTGAGGCCAACTCGGTCCAACCAGATGAGCTTCTCGGCATGCGGGGACTCTGCATATGGGGGGCTTAGGCGACAAGCAGTTTCAACATTCAAGATAACCCGGAGGGTCCAAAGACACTGCTATATAATCGCATTAGCCCTAAAAAGACCATTCTGATCATGGTTTGGGGGACCTAATTGCATGGCGGTAGTATACATGGACCCTCTTGATGGCTTAGAGTCAGGTGTCAGGTTTGGGGGGACGAGTGTGGTGCCCTGATCGCAACCCAAGATCGACAGGCAGTCTTAAAGCCTTTCTCAACCTAAACCCTAAACCCCATACCCTAAACCCTAAACCCTAAGAGCCTCATATTCGTTTGTTCACGAAGCCCCCAGAAGCTCTGAGGTCCTCGTAGGCCCGCGCCTTTGATTTCGTACTTTGGGGGAGCCAAGAGCCCAGCATGCTTATGGCAATGATGCTCTAGGTATCGAGTAGTACCCTTTTGGCCTTTTTCTTTTTGGGGTCCCTTATTAAACCCAAATAGTAGGAAAAAGGGCACCCTTATCATTAAGGGGCTATTCAGGAACCTAGTACTTAAAAGCCTGATAGAATCCCAGTTTAGGGTTTAGGGTGGGTTGGATCCCTGCTTAGGCAACTCTAAAACCCTGAACCCAATGATTCTGTAGACGACTTGAGCATTTTGCAGGCAGAAGTAAATGGCTAACTAAGAGTTTGAGGTTTGGGGTTTAAAGATCAGAAGATGGTTCCAGAGGCGTTGTATCTCAATGTTTTGGAGCTCCAGATATTTCAAGACCACAAAGTCTTATTCAGGCCCGCAAAGAGAGTCGTCGCCGCGTTTGTGTGGCTAGCAGAATGCTCGGTTTCAGCAGGCTACCGACCCACTACTCAGAGGATACCTCCACCTACCCCGGCGCAGCATAGTCCCCTGATGACTCCTGGTTCTCTGTCCCCAAAGGAGTGGGTCAATGTTTAGAGCTGAGGATTTTGAATGAGACTTGCACCAGTTACTACCAAGACTGGCAGCAACGTGGAAGAATCGTGACTTAGGACTTGCACCGATTGGCAGTCATAGCATGAAGCAGCAGACTTAACATGAGTCTACAGTCGACAGTTGCCCTCCCACCCCCAGCCAGCCGCAAGCCCGCAATGATCTTCCACCCACACCTGAAACTCTCAACGAAGCCTTCAGCCCCTAAGCCCTACAGGCCCTAAACCCTNNAAAGCCTAAACCCTAAAGCCTCAGCCGACTAAACTTAAACCCGAAACTCTGCAGATTAGATCCTCAACCTGATGATTTCTTACCCTCGTTGTAGCGGTGTCGTACCGCTAAACCCTGAACCCTAACCCTTA
>CAJNJA010004259.1:3277-15402 GCA_905231915.1 Symbiodinium necroappetens | reverse complement strand
CAGGTGAGAACTGCCTTGAAGCTGGAGCTTCATCGCCAAGGCTCGCTTGCCACTGTTTTTTTCTTTGTTCTGATGGTTTGGGGCTTGGAGTTGTGGGTGCAGATGGGGCCTCTTCGGAACCCTGATTTTCAACACGCCTGAAGTGTGGGTTTTGTTTTGAGTTCCGGGTTGGGGGTTTCTGAAAGCGCGCGTGGTGGCCCGAAATGTGAGTGGCTGGGTTCGAAGCCTGGCCAAACGGACCACGAGAGAAAAGCCGGCTTTAGAACCCACACAGAACTCCTCGAACCCTAAACCCTCAACTCTGTTTCCCCCCACCAAGAATAAAGTTCTAACTGAGACTCTAAACCCCCTATATGCTCGAATCCTACACTCAACCCCAGACCCTAAGCCCTAAACCCTCAACCCTAAACCCTCAACCCTGAACCCTCAACCCTAAACCCTCAACCCTAAACCCGCAACCCTGAATCCTAAACCCGAAAGAGCTTTGAGCCCTCCAAAACAGAAAGCTCCCAAAGGGGCGGTGGCTCTCTTGCATCAGCAGATGGACTACTTCCTCGAGCTGGAAGATGCCTACAGGCGATTCGTAGTTAGTATATCAAACCCTACCAGAAGCTACGATGTTTTTTGGACTCGCAGCTATACCTTAGCCCTTTTTTTTTGCAGGGCTTGCCTTGTAGTTTAGGGCTCGTGGGCATCATACCTACATCTATCATGCCTTGAAGACCCAGATGTTGAAAGCCAATCTTCGCATGGAACTGGTCATGCCAAATCATAACCTAGTTATTTTGTGGCCACCTGCGAAGCCTTTTTGCTGCCATGTATCTCGCGACCCTCCAGAACCCTAACCCCTAAACTGACTCAACCCTCAACCCCTGACCCCTAAACCCTAAAGCCCCCAAGCCCCTGAACCTAAACCCTAAACCTAAAAGCAAGGCATTCGGAGATTTTCGAAGAAATTGCTGCCTGCCTGGTCCGAGACTCAACGAGCGTCTCCTTCCGTCGACGGAGTAGGGCTTTCGACTTTGGGGTGTAGGGTTCAAACAACCCTAAACCTTAAACCTTTAAGCCCTAAATCCTAAACCCTAAGCCCTAAACCTGTAAACCTTTAAACCCTTAAACCCTAAACCGTGAAACCCTAAACCCCTAAACCTTTAAACCCTAAATCCTAAACCCTAAGCCCTAAACCTTTAAACCTTTAAACCTTTAAAGCTTTAAACCCTGAAGCCCTAAACCCCTAAGCCTTTAGACCTTTAAGCCCTAAACCCCTGAACCCTAAACCCCTGAACCCTAAACCCTAAGCCCTAAACCTCTAAGCCTCTAAACCTTTAAGCCTTTACGCCCTTAAGCCCTAACCCCCTGAGCTTAAACCCTAGACCGTAAATTGGTTTCAGTAGGGTTCCAGTCTCTCGGGCTCGCTAGGGCTTGCTAGGGCTTTGGGGTTTAGGGCTCCTGAAACAAAGAGCTTCATAGGGTTTAGGGTTGGTCCTAGCAGGCTGGAGCTTACGGGCTTTCTATGCCTCTAGGGCTGCCGGGTTTGGGGGTTCAGGGTGTAATGTGAGGTACTCAAATTTTCTTGTTTCAATCTCCCCTCTTAGCCCCTGAAACTCTCGATCTCCAGAGCACATCCGACTCGAACTACGATCTCGAAACTCTGAGCGTTCGGACTTTCGAGCTCGCGTCACAACTTTAGTGTTCAATGGTTGGGAGTTAAGTTTTCCTGGTTTCGGGCTTGGGGTTTATAGGCGGTTTAGGGAGGGTCAAGCCGTAAACTGTTGAGGGTCATGAAGATTTTGCTCGCTTACTAAGTTAGCTTTGGGTGGTTGAGGTTTCAACCGGTTTCGGAGTGATAAGGGCGGGGCGTTTGCGGTGTGCAATGTTGACGGGCCTTGCTACTTAGTATTGCCATTCTTGCTCCATGCGCACCCAGACCCATTGAAGCCTCTTTTTTTTGGCCAAGCCCTGAACCCTAAACTAGACCCCATGAACTTTGTTTTTTGGCCCATATGCCCCAACCCTCTACGGGACCAGGGTTGCATCTCACTTCCTGCCCGGGAAATGGCCAGACACTTTGTAAAGCCCTACTGTTGATGATTTAAATCCTGCTATACCATAATCCCCTAAACTATGGGAATTATGGTATATTCCTTATTATGGGTAAGGCAAGATCTATATCATCAACCGGTCCACGCCCGAATCCCGGAGCCTAAACCCTAAAAACCCCAAAGCCCATCAAGGACCCCTCTGAAAGGAAACTGCAAAGGAGCCCTTCACAGCCCTATACACCCCAAACCCCCAGCCCCTTAAACGTACAACCCTGAGCAACCCCCTAAATCCCAAGAGCCTTAAACTCCACCCCCCTTAACACCTTTTGTTGCAGCTCACCCGTATACACCGTAAACCCTAAGCTGAACTCTTAAAGACCCCTTAACAGCCCTTAAGTCTCAAAGCCCTTGACTCGAAACCCTAAACCCGAGATGCTAAGCCGGAAACCTTCAACGCTTTAGGCCGTATGCCCTAAGCCCTAAAACCTAAACAAAAACCAAAGTCTAAACTTTACATCCTAAACTTCATAAACCCCAAACATTCAAGCCTTCAGGCCCTAAGCCATAAACCTTAAACCCGTTAAAGCCCGAATCCTCAAATCGCCGAGTTCGCCTTGAACGGGCCTTTGGCGGCCTTAAGCGCCTGGGACCATTGCTTCGCTTCGGCTTTTGATGTGGGCTTGTTGGGCTTTTGGTGGTTTCGGGACTTTGTCCGGGGTTTGCGGGTTTGGGGGCTTAGGGCTTGTTTTTGGGTTTCGGGTTCAGTGTTTTTGGTTTAGGGTTTGGTTTTTTTTGGGAGTTTTTGGCGGCAATCACCAGGTCTTCGGCTTAGTTTAGGAGTTTGTCTTACCCTGAACCCCAAACCCTAAACCCTGAGCCCTAGCCGCTCTAGCCCTAAACCCTAGACCCTAAACCCTAAACCTTAAGCGTTTCGGTTTGGGGCCTTTTTCCCGCTGTTCACGGGGTGTTCACGGCTTCGGGGATGCGGGTTCCGGAGGGGAGCTCCAGAAGTTCAGGTTTGCGGCCTAGACCTCCCCTTGGAGGCCCAGGGGACTTAGTAAGTCGGTTATAAGTAGGGTTATAATTAGGGGTAACTCCATTTAGGGTACTTATAACTCTACGTATGACCTACTGACTAAGTCACCGGGCCTCCAAGCCTCACTACCCGACAGCCACATGCCGACTGTCAGGGCCTCATGGGCCTTTTTCGGGCCTGTCCCTAGACCCTACACCCTAAACTCTACACCCGAAAACGCCGAAAACGCCGAAAACCCTAAGCCCTAAAATATGCGATTCTAGCCCTTTGAGCCTGAGCATGTGCAGAAAATGTCAAGCCTAGACAGAAGCCCCATGAACCTTAAGGGGCTTTGGGGGCTTTAAATCTGTTAAACTAATTTACAGTAGCCCCGTCTGTGAGGGCTTGTGGAGAGGGTGTTACGGGGGTATAGTGCTTGCACTTCAGGATTTAGTATATTTGGGTTATCGTTTTTGGTTTTAGGAGTCGGGGTTAGGGCTTGTAGAGACACACCCAACCTAAATTTCCCAGACCTTAGAGAAAAAGCCTCTCAACCCTTTACACCCTTAACTTTAAACCCATATGCCCAAAGAACCAGTGTTTGTGGAATTGCAGGAGTCTACTGAGATATCCCCACAAAACGCTCTTAACATCTTACAACTATTCAAGCCGCATATTGCAGAACCCGGGTAGCCCTCGGAGAACACCACAGAAGCCAAGCCCTCAAGACTAAAACCTAAATCCTAAAAAACTCTACACCCTAAACCTGTTAACCCAAATCCTAGGCCCAAAAGTTTTAGACCCCAAAACCCCTAAGCCCCAAACCCTTAAACCCCTAAGCCCCAAACCCCTAAACCCTAAACCCTAACCCCTAAGCCCCAAACCCCTAAACCCTGAACCCCTAAGCCCCTAAGCCCCTAAACCCTAAACCCTAAACCCTAAACCCTAACCCTTACCCCTTAATCCCCTAACCCCTAAAACCCTCAGATCTGTTGGTGTCCCTGGTCGACGTGGATGGCCGCGTCTTCGTGCGCGGGGCGGGGCTGAAGGTCGGGCTGTTAATCGGCGTTTAGCGGGTTTAGGGTCTAAGGGTTTAGGGTTTTTAGGGTTTTTAGGGTTTAGGGTTTTAGGGTTTAGGGTTTTAGGGTTTAGGGGTTTAGGGGTTTAGGGTTTAGGAGTGCAGGGCCAATCGGGCGCGTGGGATGTCACATGGTCTTGGAGTGTGTTTTAATATTCATGGCGTTTAAAGCTGCGGAGTGTTTTTGGTTTTTTGTCTGGATGTACCCGTTTCAGTGTTAAAGTCTAGTGGAATGGGGAAGCATGGGGTGTTCGGGATTTTGAGTTGAGGGCTTAGGGTTGATGATGGACGTAAGAATGCAGGCCCCTGATTATGGTAATTGTTGGTTTTGATGGTTCGAGCTCTTTAGGGTTGGTGCCTGCACTGGTTTTGAGTGCTGGAAGTTTGCGGATCAACAGTTCAGGTTTAGAGGGTTCAGGGTCTGGGGTAGTGTCTCAATCGGTCTAGAGGCTTTAGGGTTTGGGCTAGAACTCTGGGTTTGGGTTTTTATGGTTCGCGTATGACTGTAGGCTATATAGTGATGTACAATTTACTCTTAGCTGCAAATGCACATACTCAAGACCTCGGTATTCTTTATCTGAAATGCCATGGTTCTAACCTCAGCGTGTACGACGAACCTCAAGGCCTAAACCCCAAACCCTCAACCCTAAAACCCTAATCCCTAAGACTTCTCGCCACATCGTTTTTTCGATGGGACGCTGTTTTAGACTGGGAGAGTGCAGCAGGTGAGGTGGTGGTACCTTCGTAATACCCATCCAAAGTTCCTGGCAGCCAGAGCAGTTCCCTGAAACGTGAAAAAAGGCAACCCTAAAACCCCCAAACCGTAAACCCTAAACGCTAAAGCCGGAACCCTAAACCCTAAAACCCTAAAACCCTAAAGCCCTAAACCCCTAACCCCTACAACCCTAAACGCTAAAGCCGGAACCCTAAACTCTAAACCCAAAGGGCAGCGGGCCTCTCCTGAAACACACCTTCTGAAGCGCAACGCGAAGTCGTCCAGATCCGACATGAGGCAAGGGCTAGTGGTAGGAATGACTTGCAGCCCCCTAAACCCTGAACCCTGAACCCTAAACCCCCAAACCCCTACACCCTAAACCGTGTCGTAGGAGCCTACTGACGACCAAGTAGCTGTTCAGGCTTTAGGCCCAAGATCCACAAGATTGTGCGGGTTTTAGGATTTCGTCTTCAGGGCGTTGGGTTTAGGGTTTGGGGTTCTGGGTTCAAGGTCTAGGATTTATGGTTTGGGACGTAGCGTCGAGGGTTCTGGGCTGGGGATTGAGGGTAGGTCAATCCAAAACCCCTAAAGCCTGAGACCTCTAAACCCTAAACCCTAAACCCCTAAACCCCTAAACCCTTAAACCCCTAAACCCCTAAACCCCCTGAACCGAACCCTAAACCCCTAAACCCCTAAACTCTAAACCCCTAAACTCTTTCCTCACACAGCCGGGAAGCCAGGCGATCTTCGAGATGGGCCGGGCTGAAGCGTCCACCCTGTACCTCGGGATTACGGTAGAAAGGGCTTAGGGGGTTTGGGGTTTTAGGGTTTTAGGGTTTAGGGTTTTAGGGTTTAGGGTTTAGGGTTTTAGGGGTTTAGGGTTTAGAGTTTAGGGTATGGGTTTACGGTTTAGGGTTCAGGGCTTAGGGGGCTCAGGGTTGAGGCTTTAGGGCAGAGACGTCTTCAAGCAAGTTCAGGACTTTGGGCTTTGCTATTCCCGTGTAGGCTTGAGGGATTGAAGCAGAAGAGAGGCTTTGGTCTGAGTGTTGAGCGGTTTTTGGCCTTGGGGGCTCAGGATTGATGTACAGTACAGGAAAACCCCAAATAGACCTACCAAGAACTCAACTGCACGACCTACTCAAGGTATGAAGGACGTGTTAAGCCCTTTGCATGGCCTAGAATAGGTCATCGTTCTGGTGGGAATTTGCCGGTTTTTGTGCAAAGGTTTGGGCTCAAGGATGGCGTAGGGCAGGTCGCGCGGTTGAGTTTCCAGCGGGGTGGTGGTGAGTCCGGTTTCGGTCTTTCATATGACCTCGAGTAGGTCGTCCGGTTTGGGTCTCTAGCGGGTCTGCAAAGGGTCTTTGCGCAAGGGCCTGGGTTTGGATTCTATGATATGTCGTAGGGCCATGGTGTGCTGTGAGAGAATGGAAATGGATGGAAACGGACATGGCTAAGGGAATATAGAGATGCCTGAGGTAATTAGACACAGTAGCAGCCTCCCCTTGATAGTCCCTGCATGAGTAAACAGTTTCATAGTACGAGAAATACCTCAACACCTCCAGTTATCAGGGCAGCTATACAATATCATATGAAGACCTGTGGTATATTCAGGAACGCTTTCAAACAAACCCTCGCAAACCCTAAACCATAAGCCCTAAACCCCTGAGCCCCTAAACCCTAAACCCTAAATCCCTGAACCCGGAAACGGTGCTTAAAACAAAAAAAATCCTTGAACCCTTAAGCCCTAAAAATCCCTGGATGCCATCCCTGGATGCCCTAGGCAGCCAGTGGCGGGTCAAATTCTCGCGGCCGTGCAGAGCTTCCTCGAGCCTTGTCGGCCTTTGCGGGTGTGGACTTCATCTAGCTTCCCCAGTAGTACCCTTTTGCCCTTTTTATTTGGGGGTCTCCTTATAAAAGCCGAATGTTAGGAAAAAGGGTACCCTTGTTATTAAGGGGTTACTGGTGAACCTATTCATTAACTAGGGTTTAGGGTTTAGGGGGTTTTGCGGAGGTAGGCCTTTGGGACATCTTATGTTTCCCCGAATCGGGCTTAAGAGGATCTTCTTTACGAGTATATTTTTGAGAGGCTTTGAAGGACCAACCTGGTGAAGGTTGCAGTTTCGAGTTTAGGGCAAGGCCCGAGCCGCCCGTTCAAAGCATATGAGGTCTTTGGCATTTAGCGGAAAGTGTAGTGGTTTGAATAGGAAGAGCAGTAGGTAAATTAGGGTCTCTGTTAGGGTCCTCTTCATATAAGGGTGCCGTACTATGTTGGGGACCCAAAAAGGCACCCCACCTTAGAGAACTACCCAATAGTTCTTACCAGTATTGGCAGTAGTAGACTCGATTCAAAGTTTCAGGCCAAGGCATCGGGTTTTTAGGGTTTAGGGTTTAGGTTTTAGGGGTTTAGGCTTTAGGGTTTAAGTTTAAGAAGGTAGCAACAGTAGGCTTAGGGCTTCGGGGGTGAAGGTTTAGCATTAGTCCCTACATACTTTTAGTAATTCATCTTGGCGTTACATTCGAATGAGCTGCCGAGCATGTTGGTTTCGGTGTTTTCGGAATGTTTGGATTTCTTGCTTCTACCATAGGGGTTCCCTAAACCCAAAACCTTATACCCTACACCCTATACCCTAAACTCTATAAACCCAAAACCCTAAACCTTATACCCTAAACCCTAAACTCGAAACCCTAAACTCGAAACCCTAAACACTAAACCCTAAGCCATAAACCGTCAGTTTTCAGGCTCTGCAGTTTCTAAGTTATGTCTGGTGGACAGAATCCGCCATCTTTATGTAAGGAACCTTATCTATACTCGTTTGTGGTTAGGGGTTCAGGGTTGAGGGCATAAGAAGTACGACATTCTGGCATATTACAGACCGGTGCTCTTGAGCCGTGGTACGAGTTTGAGTACCACGCGTCGTCGTCACTGCATCCAGGGTTTAGGTTTTGAGGGGCTTAGGGGTTTAGGGTTTAGGGATCTGGAATACTGAACTCCAACTCCTGAGCTCGCCGCGAAAATCCCAAAGCCATAGGCCGAGCGGAACAAGTAAAGGCTCAATTCTTTTGCATCCTGCAATGCCAGAAAAGTTGAAGCCCCCTCATATCTAAAACTTCAGATCTTCGTCGCTTCAGTTGGTAAACACTAAAGCCCGAATGCCTTAAACCATAGACCTGAAACCCTAAAGCCCTAAACCCCGACAGCCCTAAAGCCCTAAACCCCTCAGCCCCTACAGCCTTACACCAGTTTACATCCTGAAATCAGCCGTCAGCCCAGGCAGACGACCCCGAGGACCTCCAGCTCTTTGTGGTTTGGGTTTAGGGGCTTAGGGGGTTAGGGCTTTTAGGGGTTTGGGGACGTATGGTTTAAGGTGTAGGGTTGAGGGATTTAGGGCTGAGGTCTTAGGGGTGCAAGGACTAAGGGTTTAAGGGTTTAGGGTTTAGGGTTTGAGAATGTTTTGGGGGTTTAGGGACGTAGGGTTTATGGTTTAGGGTTTGGGGTTTAGTTCTGGGCTTCTTGTGTTTTGGGGAAAGACCAGGTTTGGGGGGTTTGGGGTTTAAGTTTTGCTGAGTAAAGGTTTAGCGCCGAGGCCTCGACAACTAGGATAGGACAGCGGGTTGGTAGCGAGACGAGTATTTGCTGTAGTTACGACGAGATACTCTCCTCCGCTTCGTAGTGAAGCTCCGGAAGAAGAACCTTCAACCCCGGCCCCCGACCAAACAAGTTGTGAAATAACGCAGCCTCTGACAGCCGTACCTGTAAACTGGTTTGCGAAGCAACAAAGAAATTCTATTCTTCAGACTCGCGGCCTCGCGAGTATACTGCTTGCGGAACAGTTGATCAACAGCTTACGGACAAAAACAAGTTCTGATTGCTTTCAGCATTGCTGATGTTGCTGTGGCTAACACAACTAGTCCAAGCCCTGCAGCATTGCCAGCACCACTAGCACCAGCGGTGGTAGCGTTGGTCGTGAAGCGTAGTCGCGTGGTCCGTCTTCTAACTGTTGGGCCTGGTATTTTGCAGCGTCGCAAAAGCTGTGTCGGTTGTGCTGTGGACAAGTCTTACAGTTGCTGTCGCTGTTAACAAGGAGGAGTCTGTATGTAGGGCACTTGTAGTGGCTGCTTCGGCGGCGGTCTCGGCGGCTGTGGCTGCTGAGGTGGCTGCGGAGGTGGCTGCGGAGGGTGGCGGCCATGGTCGTGGCATTGCTGTCTTCGCATCTCCAATTTTGCTTTGCGCTGTCAATCTGGCCACTGGAGGTGACGGTGTGGGCATGGTTGGAATGGCAATATATAATTTTAGCAATAATCCTGTTCGCGACGGTGATGGTGTAGATGACAATCCGTGCTGTTCAAGACCGTTGCTGGTGAATGGGCGGATTGTGATTGGTCAGACGATGGTGCAGATAGCGCCGGTGCGAAGACAAGACAACACGGATATGACTACGACAATGATGATGAATATAACAAACATATGAGAATGTGATGGCGGCGGTGATGAATGGTTGGAAGAATTAGAACTAGCAATATCGTATCTTTTATGATTACCCAACACCCTATTGTCATTATTCAGGCTCCCATATGCAACCCTAAACCCAGGTCGATTGCAAACTGATTCCAACCGACGAACAACCTAACGACTCGAAGCACGAAAAGAGTAGCGAACTGAGGCACCTGATAAACAACCAGATCGGCTTTACAGTAGGAAGTCCTCAATGATTTCGGAACAGATACCGGCATAGCTTACAACCAATGAATCGGCGTGATGTAGGTGGCAAAGGATGCCAAGTAATCACGCACGTTCCAGATACCATACCCACACTGTCTAAATTATAACAGCCTGAACTTGCCATAATCACGAAGCTTTCATTGCAGCTTCTTGCTTGATTGCAGAGGACTCCTCTCTCAGACGTCATGCGGAGCTGTTGGGGGGTCTCTGCACCTGTCTGGTGCAGGGCACCTGAAAGGACACTGCTTACCGTTGGAGCGGGGCTGTGGAAGACGTTTGCCCTCGGCGAGAAGGTTGTGTCGTGGCCGGGTCCGAGAAGGTATTCTTTATTGTCATGATGATGAGGACCCGTACTGTAAGAATAACACCCATTAGTAATTATTCAGGCTCCTAAAGTGCTGTGTGCAATGGTGGCCACGCCACCTGCATTCTGACCGGCACGGGGACCGAAGCTCTTGCGAAATAATTATTTTGTGGTGTGCTTTGTAGTGGGACCGTTCCACGACTAATGGAGACGTTTTTCAGAAGACAACCCCCTATGCCGGAATGAAAGAATTGCTATGCCATCGGAGGCCAACAGATTGTTGCTGGATTAGAGCTCTAGTAAAATGGAGGGTACATAAGCACAAGTCCATCTTTAGTACCTTTTTACGATTTTTTGGGGTGTCTCCCGACTAAGCCTGAATAATAGGAAGAAGGATACCCTGACGTCACAGGGTTTCGTGGGGAGCCTGGTAACCCGACAGCTTATACGAACCCTAAGCCTAGGCTTAGATCTACAAAAGAAGCCGGCGTGCGCCCTCTGAGCAATGAGACCCTTTGCAAACTTATGGACCATAAATGCACGAATCGCTAGACACATCACTTTTGGCCTCCAAGCACAATGGCACGATGCCTGTAGACTTGCTCATCCCAATAGCCAGGCCCGACCCTTTGGTCGTCTTCCTGATTTATAGCTGCCTAGGGATTAGAGTAACCAGCACAGTCAAAACACAGGACCAAGCACTTGCTTTAGTGAGAAGGCTAAGTAGATTGTTGTGGTCATATGAGGGGGAACGAAGAGAAGCGACACTGCTGCTCCTGCTGGTGCTGCTACGTCGACGACCACGACCACTACTACCATGACCAACTCCCCCCCCCTTGTCATCTTGCACATGTTCTGACGTACTACTATGAGCCTTCCTCCCTGAATCCCAAACCCCGAGATAGGAATCCTTGCAGCAAGCTTTCTCGGGGTCTTTGTAGCATCCCTTGTCGGAACCCTCATAAGAGCTCTTGCAGGGGCCGTATAGCATTTTATGGGAAGGCGTATGGAACCTCATTTTGGGGCGAGAGACCGTCAAAAGTGGGGCTCCGGCATTGCAAAGCCGAGCAAGTCGCCATCGATTTCGAGACCTCGAGGGCTCTGTCCTGTCCTCGCACATCTGAGCGCCTGGCGCTTTCAGTTGCAGCCACGCACCCCCGGTGTATGATGGCCTTATGTGCTTCGGCTTCGTGCGCTGGTGCTGATGGTGATGATCATGGCGACCAAGGTTTTAAGTAATGACTATGATGGCGTTCATGCTCATGAGCTTGATGACTATTCTGACGAAGCAAGCTGAAGATGTTGATGGCACTCATGCTGTGATCTAATTAGCTGTAGGCAGTCAGTCTCAGGTGATTATCGATGTCAACATAGTAGCTCTAAGTAGTGTTTGGGTCTATCTTTGCATTACTGATACCTTGATTGCACGTACTATGGCTACCCTCTTCGAAGTTTCACAGCAATCCAAGACCCTGTGCACCATGCCTTTAAACCTGAACCCCGCAAGCCTATAAGGCCACAACATAATAGAAATATCATCTCAAACCTCATACACACGGCCTGACAAAAAACCATGAGTTAAAGCTTGATAGCTTCAATAGCCCGGTATGCCCTTATAAGCCCCGAATTCCAGCTGCTTACTCAGAACAGAGCCCTGCCAATGTGACCTGTGGCCCAGGGGCCGCGTGCTCTAGGAAGCCAGAGGAACAAAACAGAGCCGAAGAGGGGGTGAAGGCTTTAGAACTTGAGGAGTTTCGGATTTAGGGTTTAGGAGTTGAGGGTTTAGGGGTTTTAGGGTTTAGGGTGTAGTAGGGGTTTAGGGTTTAGGGCTTAATTAGGGTTTAAGGTTTAGGGNNTAAGGTTTAGGGTTTAGGGTGCTCTATGCAGAGCTGTGATTCATGATCTCCGTTGCTGTACGAGCCTTAAGATTTGGATCCCTCTTGCCGGCCTCGGTGCAGGGAGAGGCCGCCCTATCAATTAGTGATCAATTAGAGGTCTACGTTACGGTTTGAGGTGTTGTGGTTTCAGGGCATTCAGGGTTCAGGGCATTGGGGCGGGCTTTAGCAGTAACGCTTTCGATTTCAGGGCTTCGGGGGTTGCGAATGTAGCGTCGAAGGGTTTTGAAGGCCAAGCCGAGCTTGGTTGAAGCCTTCATCACTCCTCTTAGAACCCTCGAGTCCCCTTTCTTGTGGTAGCCCTCATGGTACATCATAGGAAAGTAAGCCTCAACATCCCTAAACCCCCAAACCCC